>JAHWFP010146678.1:0-11702 GCA_023313725.1 Lithobius niger
CCCCCCCCCCCCCCCCCCCCCCCCCCCGTGCGCATTTGTTTTCAGGCCCATAATCCGCAAGATTCGCGACGGTAGCTCTGCAATATTGGCTTATTTGCGAAGAGAAATCTTTGATTTTGCATCCGGTGAGTGGCAAAATCTTCGGTTTTGCTTGGTGGTTTCCCCCCTTTTCCGAACACGGCCAGAATGAATTTCAAATAGGTATCGATTGAGGGACTGCAAAGGGGTAGCAAGGCAGGCGGGCGGCCGGGCGGGCGCAAAATCGACACCAAAGTTTTGAAATCCTGCAATAAGCCGAAGGGGCAAAGGAAAGAGAAGCAGCAACGACAGAAGAGGAGCCTTTCGCCCTCCCACCCCCTCCAACACCCCCCCTTCCCCTCAACCTCTTTTCCCTCCGAACAGACCAGTCCTTGCCATTTCACTCCGGTTCGCCGTTACCCCCCACACTTGAGGAGCGTTCTCGCATGAAAATGTCTTTTGCCCCCACTTTCCCCACAACCCCTCTCGAAATCACAGTTCCCAACCGAGTCACGTTTCGCCCTTAACTTCAGGGTGGGAAAGGCGAGATTTTCATGCGCTCAACGCACCAACCGCGCCGCTTTTAAAACTTTGGAAATCACTCCAGGACAGAGTTAAGGCCGTTTACACGTTTAGATTTGGTCTCGCGCGGCAGCTCGCGGCCAAGTTCACTATCTCCGAATGGCTCCTCCGAGACCCAACCGTCTTTTGCCTCCGCTTATGCGCCGGTACTTCGACGACTACATGAAATTCAATAGGGGTCGTCGAATGAATGTCTTATTGGGTCATTTTTATTTTTATTTGCGTATATACGCAGCACTCCGTCTTTGATTTTAAAATGCAACGAAAATAATACACATTTGCCTTAGGGTAATTGGGGCACTTTGCGCTAGAGCTCAGGGGAAAATGGTGATTTCAGATGTTAGATCTGTGGAAGAAATCACCGACAAAAGACACAAACTGAAACGGAATCGCCAAGGTGCTCAAGGAAAGTGCTTCCACTACAGTCTGGCCCCATGTTTTTCTGTAAGTGCGTTGTCCTTTTAGACGTCATTGGTCAGAACCTGTGTAGGTTTTTATTTTTATTTTTAGTTTTCTATTCTAGTAACTTTTAGTGTCTACTAGCTGGAAGCCGTCCAAACCGTCAAGGCTACATGTCTAAGGGATGCATTGTTGTCGCTGATGATGAGGATGATAATTCTCGCTCGCTTACAGTATTAATAATTAGTATTAAAAAACGCTTAAGCGTACAATACGGATGTAAGCTTTAAAAAGCTTAAAGCCCTAAAGTAACAGATATTAGAAAAAGGACATGTAAGCTATCAGCGTCGCACTAATACGGGTAAAAGAATCTCCAGCGGCCCAAAAAACAAGCTGGAGAAAAAATATCCATTATTTTTTTCTTGTTTCGACAAGAATAACACAGAAAAGAATGCTGTAACCACCTTAAAATAACTGTTATAAGCGAGCCTTTTTAATACTCAATTTTAAGAGATATAAAAATTGAAAATCGGTTCCTTGGTTCGATCTCTAGGTGAGAGCAAAATTTCTCCAACAAGAAGAGCAACAATAATTGTCGTCACATTAAAATAGTGTTCAAAAGGCCTTCTTCATACCAATGTTTTAATCTCTAACACTTGAGCATCGGTTCATTGGTTCGGTCTTCAGGTGTAGTACAGCTGTTACGGGCCAGAATTTGGGCTAATCATGAACATTAAGCTAAAACCCATGAAATTTGGTACACAAGTCATTTCTTAGCTTATAAATCGAGCTAGCTATGGAATCTCTCGAGATACCCCCTAACCCCTTTCTGTCCAACTACGCGCTAACCTGTATGAAGTTATTGACCAACAAATTCTTTCAGATCGCGCAAAACGTGAATTGGTACACAAGTCATTCTTAGCAGCACAAATCGAACTAAAATTTGTGGATCATCAATCTTATGGAGAGGACACAGGGAAGCACTTTGGGTTGGTGTATCTCATGGGATTCCGAACGGTGTGTAGTTAGATTTCTTTTCTACTACTACAATGCATGTTTTTAGTACGTTCAGCAAGAATTTGTTGGTCATTGAAGCTTAACGGGGTGCACAGGAGGAGGGGGATGCTGGAAAGGCTTTGGTGGTATTTCATCGGGATCCATGGCTGTTTCAATTTCTACTGCTAGGAATTATTGGTGTACCAAAATACATGCTTTCAGTACGATCACAAGAATTTTTCGGGTGTCAACCTCATGGAGTGGGAATAGGGGGGCCTTGGAGGATTTCGCGGGGAGGACCTTGGAGGGCCTGGGGGGCCTTGGGGGGCCTTTGGGGGGGCTAAGGGGCCTGGGGGGGGCTGAGGGGGCCTTGGAGGATTTCGCGGAAGTTCCATAGCTAGTTTTAATTTCTACTGCTAACAATGACTTTTGTAACAAATTTCATTCTTACCACTATCTGCAAGAATTTGTTGGTCAGGCCTCAAGGAGGGGGCACGGAGGGGGGGGGGGTTGTGGTGCCTTGTAGATTATCTCCTGGGGGATAATAGCTAGTTCAAATTGTACTACTTTGAATGACGTGTACAAAATTTCATATTTATAGCTCGATCTACAATAATTTGTTGGTGAAGCCGCAGCGAAGGGGGGGAGGGGTAGAGCCTCGGGAGGGGGGAGCCTTGGGGATATTTTATGGCGGTTCCATGGCTGATTCTATATGTACTGCTAAGAATGACTGTGCACCAAATATCAAGCTTTTAATTTGATTTGAAAAAAATTTGTCTGTCAAAGCTGAGTGAAGTGGTACAGGGGGGAGTGGGGCCCCTTTTGGAGGTATTTTTTGAGGGTTCCATGGTTGATTGGATTTATGCTGCTAAGAATGACTTGTGCACCAAATTTCACGTTTTTAGCTTGATCTGTCAGGATTTGTTGCCCAAGCCCCTGAGAGTGGGCACAGGGGAGTGATGGGGAGGGGGGGGGGGGGCACTGAAGGCACTTGAGGGTACTTCATGTGGAGCCAATGGCTGGTTCGATTTTTACTGTTAAGAAAGACTTGTCTACCAAATTTCATGTTTTTAGTTAGATTTGCTACTTTGTTACTCCACTTAATGATTTCTGCCCAGTGCTCTGCAATAATAATTGCTCTGCGGACAAGAATACTGCAGTAACATCAAAATCGTGTTCAAAAGGCCGTGATAGGTGTTAATACCTGCATTTTAAGCTATACAAATTGAAAATCGGTTCATTGGTTCGATCTCTAGGTGAGAGCTAAAGTTCTAGCCCATTTGGCTTTCCGTGTCAAGAATATTGTAGTTAAATTAAAATACCTTACGAAAGGCTCTAGGCCTTGTTCATACGTACGTTTTAAGCTATAGAACTTGAAAATCGGTTCAGTGGTTCGATCTCCAGGTGAGGGGAAAGAGTCTGAACAACAAAATTAATGATTTCTGCCAAGTGCTCTACAATAATAATTGCTCTGCCGACGAGAATACTGCAGTCACATCTAAATCGTGTTCAAAAGGCCCTGGTCGGTGTTAATACCTACATTTTAAGCTATACAAATTGAAAATCGGTTCATTGGTTCGTTCTCTAGGTGAGAGCAAAGGTTCTAGCCCATTTGGCTTTCCGTGTCAAGAATATTATAGTTACATTAAAATATCCTACGAAAGGCCCTAGGTCTTGTCCAGACCTACGTTTTAAGCTATAGAACTTGAAAATCGGTTCAGTGGTTCGCTCTCCAGGTGAGGGCAAAGAGTCCCAACAGCAAGAACAACAACAAGAAATGGCCATGCTGTGAACGCCGAACGGCTCGATTGTTGTCATTCAAATTTGTAAGGCGGTGAAGTAGTTACGACACGACCCCAAATACTGAAGTTCGTTGGTCTATGTCAAATGCGCGAAACTACAAGAGTTCAAAGTTTGACGTTTAACATGGAAGTTCTTGCTGAGGCTTACATGAGGGGCGGTCCTTGATGTAGACTGTGATCTTGGCAAGCACACATTCTTTAATTTTTTGACATTTTTGTTCAGCTAGGACGCAGATTACCACAAAAATTGAAGGTGTTGCGGGAGGGGGAGGGCATACATCACCGGGCACAAAGCCAAGGTTTACCAAAAGAGCACGTGAAACACTCTAAAAATGCCCCAATACGTAGTAACAACACAACTGTAAAAACAAACGTGTTGTTCTAATTAGCGTTGTTTTAATTTATACGTATATGGGGCAAGGGACAAGCTGAGTACCCAGCTCATGGTACTTGTTCCAGGTATTTCTTATCCACCCAAAACCAAAACTGGTAGAAGCTGACAAGTTTACAAAAAGGTTCGCTCTTTGAAGGTATAGTGATATCATTCAAGTAGGGAAAGGCCGCCAAGGTTAATCATATTAGCCAAGTTAATCGCACCAATTAATAGTTCGAAAGTTAAATGAAAACTGGGATATTGCTACTCTCGGTGGCAATTTTAAAGTTTTCATTTGACGTCCAAAGTATTATTCGGTGCGACTTTGCTAATAAGATTACCTTGGGGGCCTTTCCCTAGTTGAATGATATCACTACTTTCAAAGGGCGACCTTTTTTGGAAACTTTGCAGCTTCTCTTACCAGTTTTGGTTCACACCATCTTGTCTTCATGTCTCTCATTTTTTTTTTCTGGAGGTACTTTATGTCTATAAATTTTCGCATTTTTATTTAATAGTCATATTTATATTTAATCGCATGTACTCACGTACATGAAAATTTCAAGAATACCAGTAACAATAACAATTAACGTATAATCTTACCTGCTTGGTGGCGACACACTAGCATGTGCCTAGATTAACCAGTAAACTTGGCGCATAACCATGACTTTTAAAAAATTACTTTTTTCTCGCTACTTGATTGGTCCCTGTGCTAACGATCTACATTTTGTTTCACACTCTTAGACATGTCTTTATACCGTATGACAATCAACATTATGGGGGCCGTAGCTAGCTATTACCTACTTGATTGATAACATTGATTTGTGTTACTAGCTAGCCAAATCAATGCTAGCGAGCGTCTACCACAAATCATTGTTGTTGAGGGCACTTTTTCTTCATAAAGGATATGTTCTCACATTTTAATGTTGGGGTTTTCTTCGTTATTGGACCCAACATACTGATTTCAACAATTTGCTAAGATTTTTACCGCATGGAAATTTTCGCCAATTAGGCTGAAATCCAGGTATAAACTTGTTACAGTTAAAAGACGCAGTCTGCTAGTGAGCTGCCCTTTTACATCTGACAACAATTAAGTCTGATCTACTTGGCGGCGACACACTAGCGTGTATCTGGATGGATCGGCGAGCATCTACCACGTTGCGTTGCTTTGGATTGTGCCATTGCCAATTTCTGCCCAGGCCGAAGGGGCAAAGGTTCTTGTCTTGAGCGCAGCTTACGACACCACATTTTCAGAAACCAATGGTCATCAAGAACAAAACAAACACGATTTGGCTGCCCTTAAGCACACGGAATAAGAATTTTGATCAATCTGATAGCAGATGGTCACTCGTCTCCAAACATCATACATCCCTGCATTTGTTAATCCTCATACGGTTTGACAGAATGAAGATATGAGAAGGAATGAAGATACACGCGAGCAGTGACAAACAAATTGAACAATAATATTGAACAAATGTTGTATAATCAATGAACGAATCACTGAACAGTGATAATAATCAGTGCCTTTCAAAATTACCCCTTTCCCTCTCAGTTGTCACGTTTTGAGTAAAGTTATGTAAATGTAAATTCAAATAAAAAAAAAACATGCCTATTTTACATTCAGTACTCTTACGTAGAATATACTCTTACGTAGAATTAACCTTTTACATTTGTCGCGACCGTATTTTAATATTCAAGATTTTAGTCGGAATAAACGTATGGAATTTAGTCGAAACTTTAGGGTAGTCACTCACTCCCCCTCCCCCCCCCCGGCCCCCACCCTAAATATGGCAACCAAGACTCATTCTTCATCAACACCCTTTGGACACCCCTGTTTTAGTAAGGTCGTAATTCTCATATTTTTTTTGCTCAGTAACCCATATAATTGTCGCGTAACATGTTGAAACGTCTACTTTAAGCTTAGGAAATGAACCTTAAAGTAACCGTTGCCAGAATAATGCATGTAGCTATTTTCAGATTATTGATTGTACCAGTTTAGTACAGCGAGTAGCTCACTGGAATGATTTAGCGGAGATGTTGCTTACATTAAAGTGGTTTGTTTGCATTTTAATTACGAATGGGAGGCGCTATTTAAAGCGTTGCGGGGATGCGTAGCCGACTACCCAATGGCAGCATTGCAGCGTATAGGCTACTTGGGACCTGGGGGAGTGGGTAGAGCGGGGTGGGGAGGGGGTAGAAGGAGTAAAGAAGCAAATATTTGCTTTCAGTTTCAGAAGGTAAACGGTATTGCTGTACAGCAAACGGTTTAAAGCCGTTAGTGGAGTGGGGAAGGGTGGAGGAGGGGCAACTGGTTTAAGGGTATGTGAGCACTGATGGCTATTGACTAGTGTTGCAACTCGGAAAGAAAAAGATTATTTTGAAAAATTTCTGGAAAAATGTAAAAAAAAAAAAAAACAGGGAAAAATTGGAGACTTATTGCAAATTTTTTTTATGTAGCCTATAAAGTTTGCTGTCAATACTATAGTAAGAAGCCGATGCGACAGAATAGATATTATAAACGGGACAGAAAGCCAATTGGACTCGATAAGTGTTAAATAAATACGGATGCAAACGTATTTACGTTGCCTTTTGGTCTTAAATGTCAGACTGCCTGAGTGGGGAATCGAACCCACGATCATTGAAATCAAAGGCCGGAGTCCTACCGCTCAGCCATACTGACATGGCCACTATAAAAGGAAACGTCCATAGGAAGCATTTAACGCGCATACATATACAAATAATCATACACTTTTCCATTCTGCACTGGTGGGATGCTAGTCCGCGCATCACACACCAAGTGAACAGAAAGAAACACACTTAAAGCGTGTAATAGGCCATGTCAGTATGGCTGAGCGATTAGGACTCCGGCCTTTGATTTCAAAGATCGTGGGTTCGATTCCCCGCTCAGGCAGTCTGACATTTAAGTCCAAAAGGCAACATAAATAGGTTTGCATCCGTATTTATTTAACAGAATAGATGTCACATAAAAAGACAAATCAACTGATAAAATACATCGCCGCAGTCGCTGTAAAGAGGTGGTGTTGGCCCGTTTACGAATTGGTCACACCCGATTACTCACTGTTTCCTTTTGAGGAGGGTTGACCCTCCTGAATGGCATTGGTGTCGACGGCTACTTACGGTCGTGCACTTGCTCGTTGACTGTCACCGTCTTGAGGGTATTCGTCGCAGTTTCCATGTTCCACGAGACATAGCGCAGCAATTAGGCGATAAGTCTGTCCTTCTGTCCGGAATGTTTCAATTTTTGCAGGAGGTACAGATGTATGACATGATTTAGATTCGGAGTTTGTATAATATCTCTGTAATGTGTGGTGCAGTGGTAACCCGGATCACTGCAATGTGACTGAGGTTGGCGCTAATGACCTAGCTGTCGACGTGCCATTAAGCCTCAAACCCCCCCCCCCTTAACAAATCAAGTCTCGGATCTATGTATGCATGGCACTGTGGCTCAAAAAATTGAATCGAATCCCAGAGCTTTCACACTGGTTCTGCTTGGTTTAATTACCCACCCCTTCCCCCTTTCTCCTTTAGGCATTCAATTAGCACCAGTTTTAAAATCATCGGCCATCTATTTTAGTACTTACATGCCAAGCGCTTACAACATGGAACACAAAAGGTTTCCGCTTATCTGTCACTTATCACAGGAAACGCATATTAACAAGGATCTAAAGTTACGCACAAGTGTGACGTAGTGCTTTGTGCGTACACAAATAATAAATGAGGGCGTTTGCTTTGAATAGTCGGAGCGAATTTCATTACGAACTGTCCAATCATGTTTCGACAACTCTATCAGGAACATCGATAATAGCTAAATTTGGGTAGACGTCACACGGATCGAACATGAAGATTAGGTATTCTCCGGGGGAAATATCGTTGTCTATTAGCTTGTGACTTGGCAAACTGTTGCGGTCAGTTGCAGAATGGGCCGTACGAGAACCCGGAGAGGCCCCCATTATAGGAGGCCCTTGTTTAAAAACGGAGTTTAAAACGAATTTTAATCGAATTTTAATACGTACGAAAATTACATCTCTATGTTGCAGGAACGCGTTTCAAATTTTTACGCATATTTCTTTAAAATACGCTAGCTTGTAGGGCCCCTCCTACCCACTACTGGAGGTCACTGTTTAAAAAAAAAACACTTTTTAATTAGTAATGAATTCGTATGAAAATTAAAACTGTAAGTTGCAGGGAAACGTTTCAGTCTCACTGATTTCTGTAAATACGCTAGCTTACAGGGTTCCGCTCCGCCCTCCCCACCCCCACACTACAGGAGGCCCTTATTTTAAAAAATTTTGAAGAAATCTAAATGAAGTCTTATGAAAGTTGTTTCTCTAGGTTGTCAAAAAAAGTTTCAAATCACGCAAATGTCTTTAAAAATACTCTAGCTTTGGCACATTCCTAGCGCCTCCCCCCCCCCCCGCCCCCACCCGTCCGGCGGCCGGCAGTACATTCCTGGGAAGGCCTAGCCCCTCCCAATCCAACTCACGTACTATCTTTTCCATTGTCGAGTCATTGAAGTTGGTAAATAGGAAAAAACTGTGGAGATGGAGCAATATTACAAGTTCTGTTGTAAAGTAGTCTGGCTGTTAAAGCGCTCCTTTTACTGTACCCTAATTGCCGAAGTCTCATTGGGGTACGCTTGGTTTGTCCTTTTCACGATGGCGGTAGTGTGCCATAACAAAATCCTTCCACGGCACATACGTAGCCAAACAGACATTCTGTAAAGGATTATCAAGCGGGGTCCATCACGTCGCTCAGTTCTTTCGCGTAATGGAGGGGATTGAGGCTAAAAGGCGCATCGACAGCGAAGCATTAGTGCCAACCTCAGTCACAGTGCAGTGGTCCGGGGTGCCACTGCGCCTCACATGACAGAGATGTTAAACAATCCCCAAATCTAGATCTTATCCTAGATCGGTACCTCCTGCAAAAATTTAAAAAAAAATCCATGACAGGACGATAGACTTACCGTCTAATTCACGCGCTGTGTCTCGCGGAAGATTTGAAGGATAAAAGCAACGCAATGTGTTTAGATACTTTAATATTAGATGTTAAGCTCACTTAGTCTGTGTCCCATATGCGAACGGAAGTCCCGTAAACGGAAGTAAACTCCAACTGAGTACTAGGCCGTGCAGGCTGTACTACAGATAGTTTACCCGTGGCCGAAGCTGTTCGACTTACCTTAAGGCCTGTTTTATTGCCGTCTTTAACAATAAAACCGCATGTGTATTCGACTTATTTTTAGTTTTCCACCACTTCAGGAACACAGTACCGAAACAGAATGCAAAGCTTCAGCCAAAAAAAAAAAAATAGATAACTAAATTGTACGAGCGCCCGTTCGTCGTTACAATTACAGATGTTTTAGGGGTTCCTTACGCAGCAAAGCGTAAAAATAAAAAGCACATTTCAAAAAAGAAATAAACGTTACACGGGTACTCTAGTGTGGTTTTAAATGACAAATTGCTTACGAAAACCTTTAGACAAGACGTGCACGGCTGCTGTTTGTTTTTGCAGCAAACGAAGACGTACAGTGATTGAAAAGTTCCACAGATTTCTTGTTTATCTAGTTTGCTAAACGATACGACTTCGTTTTTGCCCTCTCGTTTTGTTAGTCTTGAAAACAAGCGTCTAGAGCAACGAGAACTAAATAAAGCAACAAACTCGTACGAATTCGAAACTGCAATTCTTTCACTGTACTTTACCGTCACAGCAGCCCAATTTTCATTCATTCATCAGAAAAAGAAGAAAGCATTGAAGATGGGTTAAAAAAAGTACCATGCGGTACTTCTAGCGTAAATAAGGAAAAAAAGCTTTAAAAAATACTTTAAAATAATGGTGATTATTAATCTATTGTGTGCGCGGCGTATCGGCTACGTCTTCCTGGAGGGAGCGGCTTTAATCGAAGGCCGCCATTGTTTTTGTAACCACTTTGGATATCAACAAGGCACTCTGCTACCAAAAACGTACAATCGATTATCTGTCTTCGTTCTGCAGCGAACTCAAGATAGGCCGCGCACACTTTAGAATCCTGTTACGAAGATTGTTTGAAGATCCCAGCTACCGTGGGGTTTCTGAGATGACGCCACCTGTACCTCAATAAAACAGCTCCTTCCAAAACCACCACACATGTGCAAAAAAAACACGTCAATTGCTGCGCGCAGTTTGGTAGTGGCAAAACACAGCACACTTGATAGAACTATAATAGAGCATTCCAAATGAAAAAACAGAGTTAAGAGTCCAACGAACTATTTTAATCCTTACTTGCACACATTTTTTCACCTTTCGTTCAAAACATGTCCGTTCAACGGACGTGACGTCATCGTGAACGCGACTGAGGGATTGTGGAAGCTAACTCATCATAGCACCTCGCAAAGCACCTCCGGAGGTTGATTTTTACGGAATTCTGAGCATGCGCGAAGCACAGTTTATCAACTGATTCTCGATAGATTATCGACTGACTCTGGATGGAGCCATCAGTCACGTTGAAAGGTGACGCCATTTTCCTCATCAGATACTTTTGGAACGTTCTGTTAAGGTTTCTGTGCATTGAAGGTACCAAACTGTTGGTCGTTTTGGAAGGACCTCATAAACTCTACTCTCGTTAAAACACTGGAAATGCCCGCTTACCCATGAATGGAATCTTCCCACACTGCGTAAGAACAATCTGCTTAATAGCATACAAGAAGTTGTCATTCAAAAGTAGCCCCCGTTAGTCAGATTTACACGCTGTTTACTTGTAGAGAGCGAGGAACATTGGTGAGTGTAACGACACAGATGGGCAAACAAATAGAAATAGAAAACGATGCACAGGAAAATCCACCCACCCAAAGACCCAAGTGGCAGATGTTAAGTGGAAGAAGTACTACCATTATTACAGTTGTTTTCTGCCGTATGAGGGAGGAAACCGGACTACCCGGAGGAAACCCTCTTGCAACGGGTGGGAAACAACCGGAGAAAACCCCGTACGTATACACTTCCCATCACCAGGATCGAACCTGGGTCTGCACTGTAAGATGTACAGCTGGGACCAGGACGCCTATCGAATATGACGCCCCAGTACTCGCAGCTACCCGTGCACCCAATTAGGCTCTTTTCCGCGAAACATTGGCATAATTATATAAAACATTTTAATCTGTGTACCAGATTCTTCACCAGTATACATACAAAAAATAAAACAATAAAAACGGAAGCATCACTTTTCATTCATAACGCAAATTCAAACATAATTTTTTTTCTTAGTCAAAAAAGGATCATGTGACCTACATTTCAATCAATGTGTTAATCCTAAAAAAGGACACAACATATAAAACTTGCTTGACGTTTCCAGTCAGTTCCAACTCATTTTCAAGAGCAGATAAAAACACGTAAAAAACAAATTGGCTAAAATCCATTTCTACCAGGCAGAACTGGTCAGCGCAGAAGTCAAAGTCAGAGGACTGCGTCGAAACAAATAAAAAAAAAACAGCAAAATGGTGGGACCTCGAATTGTGCAGTAGGCTGGCAGAACTGGTCAGAGCAGA
>JAHWFP010146685.1:0-12539 GCA_023313725.1 Lithobius niger
CCAATAACCAATACTCCAAGGTTAAGGATTCATTAAATTAAAAATAAAACTATACGAAACGAATACAATTTAAACATTAGGTGAATACCTTAGCTAAAAATGAGCGAATGAGAAAATATACACTTGTTTCTGATCTATAACAATTAACAGACAAAAAAAATAAGACGCTGCACATAAGGCATGAGTACATTTACTAAATCTCTTAAAGGCATTACTGCAATTAAAATTAACTGATGTGATCACTTTTATTTGTTAGGTAAAACCTGTGCAAGGTTAAGTTTTTCAAGAATGTTTTCCGAAAAGTAAAAACGGTCAATCATACGACAACTCTCTTCATGGGGTCGCGACTCTGAATATGAGTTAGAGTTATCTTGGAGGCCTCTCTTTTATTCCACTCCTGAAAAATTATTCATTGTCGCTTCTATAAACTTGCACCCAGTTCAAATACAAAAAACACAGTGCAATAACGTACTTGAAATTATCACTGAATGACAAAAGCATACTTGTTTTTTATTGCCATTCAAAAGTGGTAGCGGGGTTCGCACAAGATTACACACAAAATAACTTTTTTTTTACCAGTATAATTTTTCAAGGAATTTTTAAAGACTGACACAATTATTTCAAGGGCTTTTATTAACCAACAAACTTACCAACAATCTCTAACTAAAGACTTTAGTGTTCAAGTTTTATTTGCGTGTGTGATGAAAAAAAAAAGCTGTAAGGAAAAACCGAAGGAAAAATACTAGTTTCTGGTTTTCATTTTATAATAATAATAATAATAATAATAATAATAATAATAATAATAATAATGTATTCAATAGTAAATTACAACTTGCATTGTAACCCTCGAAGCTGTGAAAACAGCTTGTATGAGTCCAATATGATCATCATACACAATAATTAAACAAACAACACTTGGCCCTAGGTTATTGAATCATTTATATGTTTAACAATGAAATGTCTATTTGTTCATGTAAATAATAATTTGTTCATAGCATTTTAATGTATCATTTAGTTGTGTATTCTAATTATGTGTTATTCTAATGTAATCTACATATCTGGGTACAAATAAATTGTCTTTTATCATTTTATTTTTTAATTTTATTTTTAATTCATTTATTTGCACATTCTAACATATCTTTCGGCAATTCGTTAAAGATGTTCGGTATACACCAATTCCTATTTCTTTTCCCATATTTATTGTTCAAGCTTGGTAATACAAACCTTTGTTTTTTATTCCTTAATTTACTTCTTTTGTCGTTATTATTAATTTTAAATTTACTTGTATAATAGTTTTTTGTGATTACAACATAGTCTCTAAGTTTCATTATTTTTAACATTTCGTTCTCTTTGATAATAAGATCAGTTTTTTGTTCTTTTCTCACATGTCCAAATAATACTTTAATGATTTTGTTTTGTACTTTTTGTAACCTTTCAATCAAATACTCAGCTGCAAATCCGTAAATTTCAATTCCATATCTTAATACGCTGCCAATCCAAGCATCATACAATATTCTTTTATTTTTAGTGTCTAGTATATTTTTCATCTGATACATTTTCGGTATCACTTGTCTTATCCTTGTTATTAGTTGCATTATATGAGATTTAAAATTCCAATTTTTATCAATTTCTATTCCTAGGTATTTTGCAGAATTTTTTTTTCGATTTTATGCACATTCCAGGACATGTTTCCTTTTTATTATCTTCCATTAAGTTCGTATAGTTTCGATAATGTTTAATAATATCAACGGCTTTACTTTTATTCATTTTTGGTAACGTAATGTCTAATTGTACTGTTTTATCTTTGCTAATTAACACTTCATTTTCGATAAACCAGTCATTTAGAATATTAAAATCGATTTGCAGATTACTTATTTCCTCATACTTATAATTAAAGATATCAGTATCGTATCATCTGCAAATAAGAGGATTTGTGTTTTTTCTAAGTTTTCTGAGAATCATTTGTGTATATTAAATAAAGTAATGTTCCTAATACAGAGCCTTGTGCACTCCAAATTTTGTGTCAATTAATTAGCTATTTACTCCCTGAATCTCTACTTATTTTTTTGTATTACTTGAATAGCTTGCTAAAATATTATATATTTTTTCTCTGAGCCCTATATGTTTGCATTTTTTTAATAAGTTGTTTTTATCGAATGTATCAAATGCTTTCTGTAAATCCACTAACACTACACCAACATATTTCCCTTCATTCAATGCATATGTTATTAAATCATTTAGTTCTGTTAATAAGTCAGTTGTACCCTTCTTTTTTGTATATCCGTATTGATTCTTATTTAATACTTTCATTTTGTCTAAAAAATTCCTTAATTTATTTGCAAAAATATTTCTATTATTTTGTCAATTATAGAGAGTAATGCTATTGGTTTATAATTATTTTTATCCGTTTTTGATCCTTTTTTATACACTGGTCTTATTGTTTGAATTTTTAACATATCTGGCCATACTTCCATAGCATTCACAGAGTTTATTAATTTGCATATTGCTTTTGATGTATTCTTTTTTGATTTTTTTATATGTTCAGTTTGTATTTTATCAATCCCTGTTGCTTTTGTGTTTTTTAGCTCATTAATTAGTTTTATTACGTCTTTCTTATTTGCATATTCAATATACATTGATTTTTCTGTTGTGTTCAGTTTCTGTTTTGATGTTTCCCTTAAGCTTTTGTAAAATTCTCCATTTTTATACATTCTATGTTCTTTTTTATGACTTTCCTTCAGTCTTGGTACTTGTCTTGAGTATACTTCATCAAATTCATTTGTTATCTTTGAAATATTTACTCCTTTAAAATTCAACTTTATGCTGTTATCAATATTGGCTTTTTTATTCGTTTTGGTGATTTCATTTATTTCTTCCCATAATGTTTTTTTTTATTTTGTTGTAATTTCTCTAATTTTTCTTTGTAATAATTTTGTTTGCATTCTTTAATTTCCCTGTTTACTTCCTTTTTTACGTTTTTATAAGTGTGTACCATTTCTATGTCAGGTTCTGCAGTTTTCCTTATTTTATTCCATAGTTCATTCTTATATTTTATTTTATTTATCAATTCATTTGTTATCCAATCCTTTCTTTTCTTCTCATTGTTGTTCGTATTATTTTCTTTTCTTATTCCAGTTTTTATATTTATGATATTTTGTGTGTATGTTATTTATTTTATTTTTTATTGTGTTAAAAATTTCATTAGGACTGTTACGGAAACCCATTGCTTCGCATTTTATGTTATTCATTTTTTAAATAATTTTCTCATGATTATGTTTAGTATAGTGGTTTTGCATTTGCTTTGCCACATTATCCTTAGTCTTATTTTGTGTCTTACTCCACATCCAACACATAGTTAAATAATGGTCGGAAATTTTCTCTGTTAGTGTAGCACCTCTTGTTTCACCTTTTCCGTGTTTTATGTATATGTGGTCAATACAGGATTTTTATAAGTAATTTTGTCCATTTTTCATTACTACTTCCTCTCTTGTAGACGAGTCTATTTTTGGTTCAAAACCTAATTTTGCTAATGTGTTTTCATATTTATCTATCAAATTTTGCTCGTATTTGTCTTCGCTGTCTTCAGAATTTATTAGAATGTCAATGTTCATATCACCTATTATTATTTAGTGAGACCAAGTTGTTTTTTTTTTATTTTTACCTAGAAGTAATAATAATAATAATATTAAAAAAAAATTATTGTGTTAGAAAAGTATCCCATGAAGCTCAATAAATGTGCTTGCATATGAGGCACTATTACGTTATTTGAAACTAGGTGTGAATTTGTATGTATAAAAACAAAATTATAGAATTATAGTTCTAATAAATAACTTCCATAAAGTCGCAAATAAAGTCGCATGCGTATGTTTGACTGAAGGCTAAAAAAAAAACCTTGAGAAATTCAGCATTCAGTAATCAAGTAACCCTATGTTTAAGTTAATCCTTTGAAACAATTTACCTTGGTACCGTGCATTGCGACATTGTTGCAAGCAACGATTGTTGCCGCCCACTTAAAAACAATTCAATTCCTTTCTGGAAGTGAACATTTAGGAAATAAATGCGCCTTTCCATCGTATCAAGCTGCCAATTTCGAGGCCCATTGTGGGCCCATTGGGGACCCGTGCCTACTAAACCAGACAACTTTAAACCAATCGCCGTTTGGTTTAAAGTTGTCTGGTTTAGTAGACACAAGTTGTTTTTTTTTTTTAGCCCAATCGCCGACAATGGCACAGACAACGCGACTAAAACGTTGTTGGCCGCTTTGGTACCACAACAATACCAAAAAACAACCCAAAATCGGTGCGGAAGATCTGGTAAGTGGCGCCAGCTCTTCGAAGATTTGGAAAAAGTGTTATAACCCGAACTTGTAGTCCAAGGCCGTCAATAGACGGCGACATGGCAGGTTTGATAAGTGGCGCCATCTGTTCGAAGACGTTGGGAAAGTGTCCCAACCCGAATTTGACGGCGAATCCCGTCAACAAATGGCACTATAGGGTGGGGCACTTAATTGTGCGACGGAATGGCGAGGCCGGTGACTTGGGCGCCTGCTCCGTATTATACATATATGTAGATGCGTTTATATTTCATGAGATAAGCAGTCCTTATTGTTTTTAAATAATATTTTAACTATTTTATTTTGAATACTTTGAGCTCTTTTTATACGATGATCTGGTGCGAAGCCATAAAATTCAATCCCATATCGCAGATGAGATTCAATCCACGCATAATACACGATTTTCTTATTATTACGGTTTAAGATTGGTCTCAAAAGGTATAATTTTGGTAGAATCCTTCTTAATTTCTTAATAATTAGTAATTCAACATGTTCATTAAATTTATAATTCTAATCAATTACCTATTTACTTCTTTAATCTGAATAATTCTATTTGATTCCTTAATATAAATAATTTCTCTTTGTTTTAGCACCATATGTGGTGTCTTCAAATGCAAGAAAACTGTTTTCTTCAGAGATATGTACTGAATTATTAATGCTCCAGTCATTTATCCAATTGTAATTTATCCATCATCTGATTATAATCCACATGAATAGATAGTAGAAAAACATCATCAGCAAAAGTTTGAATATTGTTTTTACCAACGATTGATATTGTTAATTTATATTAAAAATAATAAAGGTCCTAATATTTAACCCTGACGTACCCCATCCTCGCATTTTAATGCATTACTCTCGTTTTTATCAATTTTTACTTTACTAGTTCTATTTTGTAAATAACTTGAGACAGTATTCAATATTTTACCCCTGATGCCACATATATCAAGTTTTTGTTGTAGAAATTTTCTGTTAATTGTATCAAATCCTTTCTATATATCTGTAAGTACAACACCAATACAATTTCAATGGGTTAAAGCTATTGTTAAGTCGTCGTTTAGCTTTTTAAGTGATGCAATAGTTCCTTTATTCTTTTGGAATCCCACTTGGTTTTTAGATAAAAAATTTAATTTATTCAAAAAATTTTGAATTTTTCTGCAAAAAATTTTCAACGATTTTGTTAATCGCTGAAACAATGCAACTGGTCTGTAATTGTTGTACATCTTTTTTTTTTTTGGCTTTTTTTTTGTAAATTGGTCCTAATATTTTTTTACTTTGAGCTTATCAGGCCTGATTTCCGAAGTTATTATGGAATTTGTAAGTGGTAAAATAAAATTTTAAGAATTTTCAGATAACAAGTGTGTGATAAATGTACCATCATCACCAGCAGATTTTTTTTATTTTAACTGATCTAATGATTCTTCTCATATCATTCCTAATTCCTAATTCCTCATTTTTTTCCTAATTCAATAAACAATTTCTTATTAATGTCACACAGAATTTTATCTTGATCAAAATGCCTAATATTCTCTTCTCAATTTCGTCATACATGATAATAATAATAATCCACATCAACATATAATACGGAGCAGGCGGCCAAGTCATCGGCCACGCCATTCCGTCATACAATCAAGTACCCCACCCTGTAGTGCCATCTGTTGGCGGGATTCGCCTTCAAATTCGGGTTGGGACACTTTTCCAACGTCTTCGAACAGATAGCGCCACTTACCAAACCTGCCATGTCACCGTTTATTGACGGCCTTGGACTACAAGTTCAGGTTATAACGCTTTTTCCAAAGGCTTCGAAGAGCTGGCGCCACTTACGAGATCTGCCGCACCGATTTTGGGTTGTTTTTTGGTATTGTTGTGGTACCAACGCGACCAACAAAGTTTTAGTCGCGTGGACTGTGCCATTGTCGACGTTTGAGCTAAAAAAAAAAAAAAAACAAACGACGACTGGTTCTTAATTTCGAGTGGGCCTCGAAATTGGCAGCCTGATACGATGGAAAGGCGCATTTGTTTCCTAAATGTTCACTTCCAGAAAGGAGTTGAATTGCTTTTAAGTGGGCGGCGGCAATTATTGCTTGCAACAATGTCACGACGGTACCGAGGCGAATTGTTTCAAAGGATTAACTTAAACGTAGGGTTACTTCATTACTGAATGCTGGATTTCTCAGGGCTTTTTTAACCTTCAGTCAAACATACGCATGCGACTTTTCCGGGGCTGCACCAAAGGGGAAATGTCACGGAGCGGCATTTTCGGGGGGTGCGGGAGAGGGTGCCAGGACAAGTGTGTGTGGCGGGTAATGCGCGCTACCGAAGTGAATTTTTTCAAAGGATTAACTTAAACATGGGATTACTTGCTTACTGAATACTGGATTTCTCAGTGATATGGTTTTTTTTTAGCCTTCAGTCAAACACACGCCAGCGACTTTTCCGGGGCTGCACCAAAGGGAGAATGTCACGGGGCGACGTTTTCGGGGAGGGGGAGGCGGTCAAGCGTGTATGGTGAGACACGTATGCGTATCCGGAAGGGGGCAGGAGTGTGGGGATTGGAGGTTAAGTAATTGTAGGGGGAGGAAATATCTGATATATTTTGATAAATTTAAAATCAAAGACCGCTATCTATTATCTGGCCATGTTTGGTCGAAATATATTGAATAGAAACGGTGAAATTAATAGTTTTAGTTTTGCTGGAAAGAGGACTTCAATCATATATGTACACGGGTATCGCCATGCATGATAAGTGTCACATTTACTGCGACGATTAAGCCAAGCAATTGCAATTTAATAAGCAGTAACGTTTGAATGACCTTGGTGTTAGGAAAGAATTAGGCTTCTCAGCCAAGGACGTCTGAGGCAGAAAGTGCATGTCTTCTCTTCCGGCTCCACGACAATGCTCGCACATGCCGGAAAGTTTTTACCATATAGCGTTGCTTTGGTAAAATAAGTTATTGGCGATGTTGAATCAAATGTCCTGATGCCTGGAAAAGAAATCCACAGCTTCTGACCCAGACGTCTTTGCGACAAGTGTTGGAAAAAAACGCGAGATTCAACTGCTATAGCTCAAGTTTTTATCCTTCTCTGAATCATGTCAAACTGACACTAGGCACTAAGGATGGAAATGGGACGGAATACAGATGGAGTTTTCAGGACCAATGAAGGTAATTAGGGAAATGGGACGGAATACAAATGGAGTTTTCAGGACCAATGAAGGTAGTTAGGGAAATGGGACGGAATACAGATGGAGTTTTCAGGACCAATGAAGGTAGTTAGGGAAATGGAATGGAATACAGATGAAGTTTTCAGGACCAATGAAGGTAGTTAGGATTATGAAGTAATGCACTAGAAGGGCTGGACACTCTCGACTTGTACTGTTTCATCCATTTCCTTAAGGGCAAGAAAAAAAGCAGGGTGAGCGATAATTGTCTTCGCATGACTGACTGGGGGTTGCAAACGCTAATCTTACGGTGGATATAGTAGTAAATAAGTAAGTAAGTTTATTCCAATTAAAAATGGAACAATAACTCACAAGATCACATGCATGAGGTAATTAAAAATATATCACTTGGGAAAAACACCATTTGTACTACAATATGCAGTTGGCGTTGTAGCTGACAATTTTTTATTATTTATGTATGAACTTCGTACATTTAAAGCAATCGTCAACAACCAATAATGAACTCTACTGCAAATACCAAACCAAGACAACAAATTTTCAAGCAAAGCAAAGCAGGAAACGCACATCCATGTTTAATTAATGAGCTAGTAAGCCAATTTTGTAAATTCAACTTTGTAAATATCATCCCAGCCTATTTAGACAGAATGGGTGTACACGCTTACGCTTGTAGCAGGTTGTCTTGCTTGGAATCGCTGCTATGTTACCAAACCGAAAAAAAAAATGTTAACCTAAAGCAAAGTAGGAAACCCACACCCCCACTATCATTGGATTATCACATGGGTATTTATAGGACGATCTCGAACAGCTGTTCCTCAAAAACCGGGTAGTAAGGGTCTAATGTTTAGCAGCATCTTACTGGCCAAATTTCATACCCTTACAGTCAAAGCTAGTCCGTGTTCCTTACAGGTTTTTACTTTTAGACCCTTACTTTTAACTCTTAATGATACGTTTTTGTTTATTAGTTTTATAAAAGGATTTCGTATCATCCAAGGATAGTAACCAATCATACGTTTGCCTCTTAAACGTTCTAAAACTGCTTGCCTTCTTGACAATTTTAGGTAAAAGATTTAAAATTTCGGTGCCAAAAAATAACTAGACCTATCCAGTTTTTCAGTGTTTACTTTCGGTTGGGTAACTTGCATTGCAACTTAGTTCCTGGTAAAATAAATAGTAGACAATCGATTTGCAACAAGTAGCTCGTTTTTACGATAGCCAAGCAAAATTCTATAAATATACAATGAGCTTACAGGTAAGATACCAAGCTGTTTAAAAATAGGTAAGCCTTGCCTTTAAAAAAAAACCATTATTTTAATTTTTTTTTTCAATATTATAAGGGCTCTAAAGCGTTTCTGTAAGTTCCACCCCAGAAAAGGATTGAATATTGCAAAACTGATAGGACAATTGCAAAATAAAACACTTTCAGTGACACACATTTCCTTAGGTAATATAGCTTACACCATGAGTTCTCAACTTAGTAAAAATAGTTTTAATTTGGATTTTCTAATTTAATTTGCTGTCTATTATGACACCCAGATATTTTATTTCGTCAGCCTGGTGTAGAGATACAAGAACACTTTTTATTTGTGTTGGAGCAATTTACGTGCTCACAGGACTATTAAGAGTTACATGAGTTTTCAAAGAAAAACGTAGGAAGTATTTCGGTGTATTCATTGTTAGTAGGTTAACGTGGAACCAGTGATCAACAATACCAACGTCCTTAACAGCTTTTGTATGCGCTGCTACCTTTTCCATGGTTTCACACAGTAATGCAGTATCATCTGCAAACGCAACAATGTCTGAAGTTCAACAATATCATTTATGTTCAAAATAAACAGAATTGGCCCAGGTACAGTTTCTTGTGCGACCCCAAAGCGTATAACTGTAGGATCACTGACAACTTCATTAACTTAAGTTACCTGAACTCTTTCATGTAAATAGGTCTTAAACCATTTTTTTTTAACCAATCCTCGAACTCCATAGAATTCAAGTTTATCAATCAGTCTCTCAGGAGATATAGTATCGAACGCATTCATTAAAGCGTTTGTATTTCACATTTGTATTTAATGAAAAGTTATCACGTCTAAGGCACTTAGTAATCATATTAGAATATGGTACATTATAAATTTTATTTCGCATGTTACAAAAAAATGTTAATACAAAAATAAATTCATATAATAGCTATTTTACAGAACATCAGTATAAAAGTTTACCCTTTTTGCATTACTGTTTTCTAGGTATCACCTGCTGATGAAAAAGAATGCCTTGGTTTGCGCTAGACAAAGACACTGCTGTTACACCCAATATAGGTAGCCCCTTCCCTAGTTTTATTTTCCACAAATGCAATGACTGGCTGTAAAGAAAACATACAGTCCTCGTTAAAAACTGGCCGTGTGAAAGTAAAAGGTAAACTGACAAAAGACAACAGATCCGGTGTTTAACGCGGAATTTGGCTCCTGTGTTTTGACGCTTTTATGGTCTATAGAAACCAGCCTGTTGCTACGGAATGTGAACACAGTCTTGTTTCTGTCTCACAAAACGATTGCAAATAATAGCAAGCACTGAATTGTAATTGATGAGAAAACATGCCAAGTCAGCGTGCGTGAAATACAATACGATGACAACGTTTCGGAGACGAATGTATCACGTTATCAAGTGAAATCATGTATCACGTTATTTTCTGTTTTGCATAATCAGCTTGAAAACATCGTATACTTATAAAACACATGCTGTTTGTAGAGGCAGAAGAACAGTTACAAAGATAAAATTAAAGACTGAAAGCCGAAGGCTCAACAAGAATTAAATAAATACAGATGCAAACCCATATACGTTGACTTTTGGACTTAAATGTCAGACTGCCTGAGCGGGGAAACGAACCCACAACCTTTGAAACCAAAGGCCGAGGTCCTACTGGTCACGGTCAGTATGGCTCAGCAGGACCGCGGCCTTTGGTTTCAAAGGTCGTGGATTCGATTCCGCGCTCAGACAATCTGACATATAAGCCCAAAAGGCAACGTAAATGGGTTTGCATCGGTGTTTATTTAATACAAAGATAAAATTAGAATGACGTATGAATTATTGAAACCTATGTTTTCCCTGTGAAAACAAATAAAAAAAATGTTGAACTCACTCGTGCGAATGCATTCTCGAAGTAATGGTCAGTCAGTTTTGTGTTTATCCTGTAGATGGAAATTCAATGCACTATACGCTAATACCTTGCAGCCTGTCGCTCCCTTCACCTTCTCACTAAGATAATAGATTTTAATTTTAATATCTGAAAAAAAGAACGTACAAGATCAGCAAACTTCCTCAGCTCCCATACTTGCAAGGCACTACGCCGATTCGCAAATATGGCAATTGCGAGCAACCACCCGAATCTTAAACAGCTTACCATACCAAGTAATGTAATCGATAAAAAAAGAGAAAATACTTGCCACAAAAACAACATGTAGTCTTCAGAATCTCTTGTTCCTTGCTTAGATGCAACTGTGTGGGACAAACACAACAAAAATTTCGTGAGAAAATTACGACCCATGAATCTAATTCTAAATTAAATATGCTGCCAACTCATTAGTTCAACACTGCATTAACACTGGATCATCTCCCAACCGGTTAAAAACAGGGCACACCACAAACCTTGTAAGTGCAGGAGATTACAGCTAGATTAAAGCTTGTAGCACACTAATTCCGTTCCTTAACGTCACGTCGCAGGCCGTCAAATTTCTGTTTTGCTTAAAAGGACATAAATTAGAGGAGCCGCGTATACTGCTCCGTCCCGTACCGTGACGATCCGTCGGCTGACGGACGGGATTGTCGAAGCAGAATCCTTTCAGTTAAAAACTGATCGCATTGGAGAAGAGGACGCACCAGTCGTCAGTCGACGGCCGTCGTCGTCCGTCACGCGCCTGCGCTCAACGCCATTTCCCTACTAAATACAGATGCGAACCTGTTTCAGTTGCCTTCTGAACTTAAATGTCATCATGCTCGAGCATAAAGAATTAATGCCTAATTTACTACGCCCTTCTATTTAATTACCTATTTATGATAACTGCAAGTCCTTTTTCATTTGCATTACCAATTTGGGCTAGATCAAATTTAAAATCTTAGCCGAGCCGACTGACACGTTTAGCGACGGAAACAATGTGCGTTGCACCACCCGTTGCCGTCAGTCGTCGGAACGGGAGGAACGGAGTAGTGTGCTACGAGCGTTAGTTATTTTGTCGCAACAACAGCCATAACATTATCATGCCTAAAAATAAAAACGTCACAGTACAGCCCACTGGGATGACAGTGACTAGAAGAGTTTGGTGACAGGATAAAACAAGATTTTTTTTTTGCGTAAATGAATAAATAATGAATATTTAAAAAATAGTTACAAATTTCCATTAGATTTTGAGTGGACCAGAAGAGCCACTGACATCCAACCTATACTAAAATGAAAAAGCGTGAAAACACGTATTAAAAGTTGCAGTGGGCACCACATCTTCAATGAGGAAAACGGGAAGAAGGACAAGGGAAAAAGAAAGGAAAGGCACGACTGCCATGCCACCAAGGTTAGACCTGCCAGATTGTTTGTTGGTTCCTAAATCTTTCAGTTATTTATGGCAGTAGTGCAAAGGCCCTACCCATCTATGATGGTATTTGCCTGTCTGCCTGTACGCATGACAATTTTGCATTCATTGTCTGATTCATTTGAAATTTTGCACATCCATATTGTGAGCTTTATTTGTATACATTTAACTTCCAAATTCCATAAACTCGGCCAAGGGGTTTAGGGAATATCAAAATAATTTCATCATCATTACCTCGAGACCGTTCGCTATTCGCTGTTCACGGAAAGCAACCAGGTATTCACTGGTTATGCAAGTATTGTTAAATACGTATTGTCAAAATTAAGCAGATATTGAAAAGTTTTCATGGAAGTAACTCGTACTGTACTATAATAATCTACCCCAAAACAAAACTTGTTAAGGATTCCCGCCAAGTTATTCGGCCGTGTGAAGTCGTGATGTCAAACGCCAAGCTCTTTGC
>JAHWFP010146687.1:0-12484 GCA_023313725.1 Lithobius niger
ATTTTTATCCGTGTACATTTTAACAAGTAAAATGAAACTTCAATCATGTAACCCCTTTTTTTATGGCACACTTGACGTTTTTGTTTGTAATCCGTGTACCTTTTTTAAGGCTATGGTGTCGCGCTATAAAGGTTTCTGCATGCAGTCGATTGTTGCATGCACGAAGAATGGATCTGTAGTTTGCTGAGTGGCATTGTGACCTAAATACAATGGTTAAAACAATGTACAACAATCAAAATGATCGTTTGGGGTCCCGTAACTCCGGAATGTATCGACCAATTGAAAAAAAAGTTGTCCCTGTAAGGTTGAATCCCAGGGAACTTTCTGGTTCAGATCATGTTTCAGATTTTTGGTAGGTGTAGTAGTTTTTTCTGAAACCGTGTCAGCCAAAAAGAACAAGAACCAGAACAACAACAACAAGAAGTGAACAGTTTTCAAATTTACGTGTGGCTTCCTTTGTTTACTCTTGCATGGAATTGCATAAAAGTTGGTGTAACGTTTGGAAAAGTTGCTATCTACTATCTGACCAAGTTTGGTCGAAATATATTGAATAGAAATGGAGAAATTAATAATTTTAGTTTTGCTGAAGAGAGGACTTCAATCATTAACACTGGCGATAGCCAGTGTTAGTAAGGGTCGAACTAGGATCGCTGTGTTAAACTCTCAACTTTGAGAGCTTATAACTCCGTCAAAAGTAAACATCTTTAAACCAAATTTGGAAGCTAGCCTTGACTAGTCATAGCCTGTCTGCAGTACAAAAACTGTGAAATTCGGTCGAGCCAAACCCGAGATACAGAGAGGGGCCAAATAGATAACTTCTTGTTCTGCGTCTTCTTGATGATGATGATGATGATGATGTTGTTGTTCTGGGGATACTTTCGTCTGTCCTCTCTACAGGGCAAACCATTTGGCCTATAAAGCTGGTTCTTATCTCATATTACAGGTATTACTCTGTGTATGTGCCCTTTCCATAATGCATTTTCTAATTGGTCAAGTTGTTCAGGGGTTATGGAGCTCTAAACGACCAGATTGATTGTTTTACATTGTTTTAAACATTGTTTTATGCAACAATGCCAATTAGCAAAACCCAGTTGCAAGACGTAGACTGTAGATTAAAAAAAATTGTTTCTATTATTAACACTGGCGATAGCCAGTGTTAGTAAGGGTCAGCCTAGGGTCTCTGTGTTAAACTATCAACTTTGACCGTCAACTGCACTGTTTTACAGTTTAACTGCAATTCTAAAAGTAACACGAATTAATAAACAAAAACAGAACGTTAAATGTTTAGAGTAAGGGTCTAAAAGTCAAAACCTAGAAGGTACACGGACAAGCTTTGACAGTCAGGGTCTAGGTGTACAATTTTGTCAGTAGAGGCTGGTAAGCATTAGACCCTGACTACCCGGTGGTCAGCAATAAGTATATTTTGGCAAAAAACTGTAAATCCTCCTACAAAGACCCATGTGATGATCCAGTTGTAGTACGGTATACGTTTCCTGCGTTGAGTTATGTTGAAAAATATTTTTCGATTTAGTAACAAGACAGCATATTCGCAGCAGGGAGCATTAATTTGGTTATCCTCTGCCATAAATCTACGAAATATAATAAAAAAATCTAAAGCAGCAAAAGACAAAATGCCGAATCGTCACAAGAAAATTGTGCTCTTAAATTTCCATAACAATATTCTAAGCACAAAGAAAACCTGCTACAACCGTTCAGACACACAGTCTATCCAATAGACTAGAACTAAGCTAACCACCGGATAGTAAGGGTCTAATGCTTACCAGCCTCTACTGACAAAATTGTACACCTATACCCTGACTATCAAAGCTTGTCCGTGTACTTCTAGGTTTTGACTTTTAGACCCTTACTCTAAACATTTAACGTTCTGTTTTTGTTTATTAATATAGTATATACATGGCTATCGCCGTGTATGATAAAACTGTAAAGTTTAGTACACAGTCCGTCACTTGAGTAGTGGCCTTCACAGGCACACGGAAGTGTACAGGAAAGTCATTGTTTAATATGACATCTCGTACACCTCTCTTAGTACATTTGCAAGTCTATAGTGGCTACGTTACCCCAGCAGTTGTCATCCATCCCGGCCGATTCTTGTTGCCTCCCCTTAAACGACTGTTTGAACTGTCATGTCATCACCCTGATTCTGATATCCTCATTCTGCGGAGTATGAAGGCCTGCAATGCTAACCTTGTATGCGTACATGTTTTGTTTTACATGCGATGACTTCAGAATGCTGCCTGCCCTTCGTGGTGTCGCAACACAGGCTTATGAAGAAAGTTTTCATTCTATCCACTACCTGCTAACTCACAACCAATCATTGAAATCACAGCCATTTCTATATGCAGCTTTGTGATAGTTGATCGGCCTTAACCTGGTGTCTGTGTTTAGAATATTTATTATAATGTTCATGGCACGGCGAACCATGGATGAGGAATTCCCATCAAATCATAGTAGTTGGAGAAGAATTGATGTGCATTTACGTTTGAAACCTTCATGGATGTTTTGACGGGAATGGAAGGCTGCCCAGGATAACACTTTACCTTCGTGTTAGCCTTGCTTCTGCTGGATTCTGATCAGTCCATCATTTCCACGGGTGCATCAATGATTTTTTCTTCGCTGGTGTAATTTACCATTGGTAACGGTGCATCACATGAACATTCAGTCGTGCGCAAGGAAGACTTGTAGAGGACTCGGGCAAGCCTATTCTGCTGTATTCTTCGATTATCCAAGGTTGAGACTGGTTGTCACAGACATTTACCTTCTGGTGGGTGAAAGATGAGACATACCTGTTCCGTGGAATGAGTTCACCGATGTACTGAAGGCTGTGTTATGATGTATATTATCAATTGCAGCACAAGTGTAGCAATAATTATATGTATACGGCATACATTGTCCTTGCAGTTCGTTTGGAAAATTAAATTATATTTCCAACAATAGGTCGCAGGATAATAGTGATATATTCGTTTCGGAGATACTACAGATTAGTATATCGCATGGCGGTCAATTTTATGACGCTGTAATGTGTTTTTCTATATATTAAATAAAAACTAATATATATACGGCAAACAATGCTCTGGCAATTCTTTTAACAAATTAAATTATTTTTCAAACGATAGGCTACACTATTAGATTGATCTATCAGTTCCACAGATACATGAGATTTAGTATATCGTATGGTGGCCAGTTTTAGGACGTCATAATGTGCTTTCCTTTAAATTACGCAGAAACTAATAGATTTACGGCATACGTTGTTCAGGTATTTCTTTTGGCAAATTAAGTTATTCCAACGATAGTTCTCAAGAAAAAATTGATCGAATAGTTCCGGAGATAACTGAGAATTAGCATATCACACAGCAGTCATATTACGTTTTCTTCGAATTAAACTAAAACTAACAGGTATATGGCATATATTGTTCAGGCATTTCTTTTAGCAAATTAAATTATCTTTCCAACAATAGGTTGCACGTCAGGATTGATCGATTAGTTCCGGAGATAATAGACATTTACTACGTCATATGGTGGCCATTTTGATGACGTCATCACAGATTACGTCGTCACTTCCCGGAGTGTGTCCGGTGGATTTGGAAACTATAATGTGTGTACAGCTTCCATGTGCAATATGCAGCTTGTTGCCAGATCTGAAATGTTTGGCACTTTTTGTCGCTAACAGCGTGTATACTATGGTGGCCGCAAGTTGGGACAGCGAATGACACAAGGGCAACACCCGGTGGTGTCGTACAGGGTGGGCCGACAGCAGTGATGTCGAGGGCTGAGGCCCAGCGGTTGCCGAGGGAGAAGTGGTAGCTTCGCAAGCGGTGGCCATCTTCGGCATTAAATCCAAATTCCGTACGACAGGCGGGGAACCCAAATGCGAGGTGGGGTGTAGACACCTCTGGAGAAAAATGAATGCCAAAAGCGTCCACGCTCTCGCTTTTATGAGGGAGGACCGTGCCACGCATGCACGGTGGGATATGCAAGCAGGCGTCTACGCACCGGAAGAAACCTCTAGGGGAACATCACATTCGAGGTACGTAATGCAAAATTATCAGGTTAAGATGTTTTGGCAATAAAGAAACTGCTAAAAATGATTCGGTACAGCCTTTGGTCCTTTGAACATGGAGAGACTGTACTTTTGCTTAAATGAGGGTGTATACGGAAAGGAACAAAGTTTTGAAAATTATTATCCCGGTCCACATTTTTTTTTAAATTTCGCTCCAAATACATTTTTTTATGCATATATGCTAACTTTGAGGTGCAGCGCCCCTTTAATGTGCACATTTTTTATCCAGAACATTTGTGATTTGCATTTGTGGTACCTGTGTGAGTAATTATCAAGTATTTCCAGGTATCCCCCAGAGAAGTGTAACGAAACTCATTTTCTAGGCCATTTTTTTTTTCAGTTTGGCCCATGGCCTACTAAGGCGTTCTTATAACGCTCGCATTGCCCTCCCGGATGTGACTTCACCTCCGGTCACGTGACCTTCACGCTTGGAGGTGAACGCATTCCAGTTTTTATGGCACCGCCATCTTGAATGACGTCACTTCCGGTTTACATGGGTGCCGCCATCTTGGAAAATGGCCGCACTTTCATGGGTGCCGCCCTCTTGGATGACGTCAGGGAGGTAGCAAAAAGACTCGCACTTTCCCACCCTCGTCCAGATTGACGAATGGAGGCCGCCATCGTGGATGACGTCACTTATTGGTGTATGGATGTCTAGAAGCATGGTTGCCTGGAAGCATGGGTACGTGGGTGCATGGGTACCTGGAAGCATGGGTGCCTGGAAGCGTGGATGCATGGTGCATGGTGCATGGAAGCAGGGTGCATGGATGCATAGGTGCATGGATGCCTGGAAATATAGGGTGGGTAGGTAGGTGGGTCCTCACCCTGGTGAAAATATCCGTACAAACAATAACCATTTACCCATAAGCCGTCTATTGTTTTGCAGTATATTCTATGGTCAGGTATTGTCTGCCACAGTTTTCTATTGTCTTGACTATAAATCTTATTGTTCTTTATTGTCCCTGATGTTCTCTACAGTACAAGAAACAATAGCCGAACAGTAAGTAAACAATTCAGGATTGTACAAACCATAGATAATTTCTATTGTTTGTACTGTTTCAAGATCTTGTATTGTCCGACAATAAGTTATGTTGTTTTCTATTGTACAACCTTACAATCCTTACACGAGTAAGCTTACAAATTCTGAACAATTTCCTCTATTTCTGGAGGTAATCCCTGCGAGTGAAATTCGGGCAGGAATGTGTTAAGTTTCTTTCTGGACACGGCCCTTGCGTTAGGGGCCATATCCTCGAGCGATTATATCGTGCTTTCCATGGCTCAGTTCCAGGCTTCCACGTCGGGATCCATCTGACATTCCCGGTAGGTTGAATTGAAGGTAACGGAGCATGGCCATTGGTGGATAAGTGATTACATTCCTTCCACTCATCGTGACTTTTCAATTTGTCAAACAACTTGCCTATGCTTGGGTCACAATACACGTTGTGACTTGTGTAATCTACTTTGGGTATATTCCAAGGTGCTATGATACACAATAATATTGGTCAAAAGCAAAAAGAAACAGACAGAAATGTTAGACACTTCACTCTCGGCCCTGTTCAAACGCTGTGCAAACGCGTTTCTTTCGTTCTCAGGGCTTCAGTTGTTGGCGACACGCAGCATCCGGGTTTAGCAATCGCCGTTGGTTCTGATTGTCTCTACAGCGCTTGCGCCGCACCGAACTCAACAAGCAGTCGTGTGCACCATGCAGATATAGTTCTTCTGGAAAATGAGCTGGGTGCGCATGCGCCCCCACGGGCACCCTGCAACTGCAGGAACCCTTTGTAATGGCGTTTTTTTACCTTGGTAAATTGACGTTTGATTTACAGTGCAAGTTTTGGCATAATCACGATTCACGAAAATATATGCTTGTATATTCCTGGCATGGTTGACTCTGATTGCCGTTACGATGAATATTGTATCTCCGTGTGAACGCTAAGCCCCATTTTTACATCACACCAACCACCGAGTAACACGCCTGCTTCTTTTGAATCCTGACTCAGTCCATAACGTTTAATTTTTAGCGTAATATCCTAAGGTACGTATTACCAAAATATACTCACATTCGCCGACTATCATTTTAAGATTAAAGTTCAAAATTTTTTATATTTTAAAGACTGGCAAAAAAACCCAAAAAAGAATAATCGGGTCCTTTGTTGTTGTCATGTTGTAATTATCATAGGTTAGGTCAGTTGCCTTAGTTCGAATTTCCCTAGAAAATGTCAGTTTTTCCATGTGGTTTATTTCTCATATTTTTTTCCGCGCACCTATTTTTCTTCTAGCTTCTTTCCGAGATTTGTTATTTTTGTTTGTTTGTTTGCTAGAGATTCGCTATAACATTTTTAATGCCTAGCACAAAGTGTATTTAATAAAGTTAGGAAATAGGACTGACTGCTAGTTGCAGCAGACGTCAGTCAACTTGCCAAGTTTTCAATTCATTGAGGCTCAAGCTTTTTTTTTCTTCGATACGCTGCTAACACTTATTTTATGACTGCTTTACATGGTTAGGCTGTAGCTTGTGGGGTTAGTTGGGTTGCAGTTAATGTCCATTGTCCTAATAATTACTTTCTAGATGAAAATCTTGTAATTTTTATCCCTCCACCCCACCCCCCCCCACCCTAAAAAAAAACTTTTTTTTCTGATTACTGGAACAGGATACAAAAAAGATGATTCATACTTGAAAATAAAATTCATAAGGGGGGAAGAAGAAATCTTTAAAAAAATTACAATTTTCTCCCATTTATGGTGATCACACGTTTACTACCAGAAAAATGTCTACTTCCTGTTTGGTGTTCCTAAACACCCAAGATTTAAAAGGTTCATAATGCTAGGATTAAACCCACCATCAGCTATGTGGTGGTAGTCTCGTTACAAGCCTAATGCCAATATAAGTAAACTTAAAATATGAAAGTCTAATAGTTCGAAAGTTAAATAAAAACTAGAATATTACTACTCATAGTAGCGATCTACAAATTTTCATTTAACATCCAAGGTATTATTCGGTGCGTTTTCAAAACTTGGCTAATAGCATTAACTTTGGCTCACTTTCCCTTGTTGAATGATACCACTATTTTCAAAGGCCGACCCTTTTTAGAAACTTGCTGGTTCTCTTATACCAGTTTTCGTTTAGGGTGGATATCAGAACTTTCATAGCTCTGTAACCGTACCAAAGGTCATACGGCGTTATCCTCATTTGTCATTTTTTTTCGGGAGGAAATTTTTGTCTGTAAATTTTCACTTTTATAATTAATCTTGTGTAGTCATGACATAATTTAACAGTAACATTAACAGTTATTACATAATCTCATGACACACTAACATGTGTCTAGATTAACCAGCAAACTTGGTGAATAACCAAGACCTACTTCTTTAAAATGCACTTTACCATCTTCAGTGACAACTACGTCTCCATTGTCTGAAAGGTGGCAGCCAGTTTTGGTTCTATGCAGCTTTGAACACTTACTGTCTTCTGCTGACTTTAACCCCACCAGATTACTTAGTTGGTCTCCAACATTAGAGAAGGTAACAGGCTACGTACTGACTAGCAACTTCAGTTTTGTAATTCACAAACTGAAAAAAAAATCAGTGAAAATTGAATTCCCCCCCCAACCCTCCCATTTACGTTTTGCGAGCATTCCATTAGGCTACTCGATTTAAGGGTGATCCAACTAAAGTGTTACGAGCTGATATCCTGTGAATGGCTAATGAGATAATAATGATAGAAATGCAATGATGGGTGTGATGGGAGATGTTTACACAAAAAAAAGGGATGACCTTGAATTGGTATTTCAAGGTCATCCTCGCGATTAGTTGGCTTCACTGCAATGCATCAAGCATGTTCAGAGTTAGCTTTTAAACATCATTGTTAAGTATTTTATTTATTATCCGATTTTCAATCTGTTGTTGGTCATATTGTCTCCTTGCGTCCAACATTCTAATTTATTTTTTTGCCGTATCGTATCTCGTTTCGAAGATAGCACGAGGATGACCTTCTAATATCTATTCAAGGTCATCCCTTTTTCTTGTGTAAACGTCCCACATCACACTCATCATTGCATTTCAATCATTATTATTCTTTCATTAGCCATTTACAGGATATCGGCTCGTAACAGTTTAGTTGGATCACCCTTCCTACGCTGAATAAGTTTTCAATCTTTGTCTGTCCAATAAAGAATATCACAGCAATCTATGATTTAATGTAGCCTAGCTCAACTTTATTGGGGATAGAATGAGCGGGGTTAGAATTATATATCGACTTAGCGTGGATGGTGCTGCAGATGGGCATAGGTCTGCTGAATTTGATTGCTTTAAATTTTCAGAACACAACTACTTTTGGTGGTAGTGTTTTTTCACAAATGATTAAAGTGTTCTTGTAATTTTTTTCTAGGGTTGGTCTTCAAGTAACTTGTCACCATTGGCTGTGTACACCTGAAAATAGCCAAGATTGCACTGCTGACAACGTGTACAAGTGAAGTAGTTAGATCTGCCACAGATGTACCATTGTGGCATCTGTCAAATACCAAGTGGTTGAACTGAAATCTGAGGTTTTTAATTATAAGAGTTTCATGGTGAACCCATGAAGGAACCCATCAATCGTTGCGTGATTGCGTCCAGAAAAGAATAGTCAAGAACATTTCCCAAGATCGAAAATATTAATAGTGGATAATCTCTAGCAAGCTCAACTAGAGAAGTGGAGGGTGCCACATAGATGGCACTTGTCAATGGCAATTTATGACTGTTCAAACTTACTCGCAACTTCTGAAAACAATCGTGTGGTTCTATTGGTTAAAGGGGTATCAAGTACGCTAAACTGACATGTTGATCAGCACTGCAGTACATTTAATGAGGTAAAATTTTTGGTCAGTATATAGTCCTTCATAGAAGGAACTACTCCACGTCCTACTTTAATCGTTGGCTAAAGTAGGGAGTGGTGTAGTGTGTACTGATGAAGAGGTCTGTACACCGACCATAACTTGTAACCTCATTAAATTTACTGCAGTGCTGACCAATGACGTACTGGGGTTTTGTCTGTTAACCAACAACTGGATACCGAAAAATTTTGTCCTTTTGTTGACTAAATTACACTGGCTAAGCCAGGGAAAATTGTTAGCCAGGGGCTAACAAAAAAAGAAAGCTGTAGGTGTTGGTAAGTGCTGATATGTAGCTCCAGTAGCGAGGTACAGTTTACCGGATGTAACTGTTGCACCCGGCTTCAAAAAGGTACATTTTTCTGAAATTCCTGAGTAACTAATTTAGCACTGTGGCACGTTTTGGAGCAGGTGGGCGACTTCCCTCTATTTCCCTGCCTTCCGTGCGCCATTGCCAACCGATCGAGTATTTTTAGGGACTTGGAAATACGTATGCAGTCTGCGGTCAAGAAGGCCGTTAACTGAGTGCACAGTAAGCATTTAATTCTGATAAAACGCCATACTAAGCATAGGCTTAACAAAAATATATCCGAATAGTGTGCGAAAATGCAAAATTTGCACAACATTTTGGGGATTTGTGCACTCCGTCAGCAAAGGAGTATCGTGAAATCACAAAATTAACATCTCAGTTTAAACATGCTGTTGTCAAGGCACATATAATTAAATTAAAAAATAAAATTTAATTTATTTAAAAATCTAAGTTTTCCTGGCTAGAAATGAGTCAGCATTATGGGGCCAAATAAACGAAACCTAACCTTGAAAGTGCAGGTTCGAAGTGAGGAGCAGTTAAGGATGACTTCTTATCCTGATGTTCTCGCAGGGTGAGGTCTTTTTTTGGGCTCCATAATACTGACCTTAGGGTTCGTACAGGGCATTGAAATGCTGGAAAAATGTGGAATTTCATAAGGCCCATTTCCAGGCCTTGAAAAGTATGGAATTCGGACAAATTCTCAATATAAAGCTGGAAAAACATGGAAATTGCGCATACTGTAATTTTAAAGTTTTAGAATTTGTGCACTTCATTTTTTTATATCAAATATTTATTTTAATATTAAACCTGTATGTTACTAGGGTTTAAAGCCAATTTTTCCTTTTCATATCAGACGACATTTGTTCCAATGATATGCTGATTTTAATGCTACCGAAAAAGAATCTAATTCAGCACCACAATTGGAGTAGACTACTGAGCGTGAAATATAGCATGGAAAATAGATTTTCGGGGCCTGGAAGTGGCATGGAATTTGGTTTAGATGAGTTGTACAAATCTTGTGACCTGTTCTCAGCAGGAAAGCGTAGGTTCTTAATTTTATTTTATTATTTTATTTTGTTAGTGCCTTGGGAACAGCATGTTTAAGCTGTGTTGTTAATTTTGTGATTTCGCGATGCTCTTTGGTGACTGCCTTGCACTTGATAACGGGATGCAGAAATTCCTGATATGTGTAAAATTTGTATTTTTGCGCATTATTTAGATCACATTTTTGTTCAAGTAAGCATTAAAGTTTTGCACTTTTATTGGTGCTTTCAACATTTTCTTTATTTTCTACTTACATAAGCCGAAGCCAGGTTATGGCTTGGTTGGTGTCTGTCATGGCAAGATGCTGAGCGCGCTGCTACAAAACACAGTTCTATACGTTAGGGCAGGCAAAGTTATTTAATTGTATTTTTTTCAACATGGACTGTTCACTGGCCCGTGCAAAGTGAAACCAAGCGTACCTTCAGGTAACTTCACGACTTCCAGATAAGAGGAAGATCAGCTTAATTGTCAAATCACACATCCAAATTCTCCAATTCAGCCTGATTGAAAACTAGTTTCCTTTCCGGTGGAGATTTTTTGCTTTTGAATATAAATGCCTTTCCTAGAGACTGAAATACCTTGCACTTGTCTACTGATAATAGCAAACTTTACATATCAGTCAGAAATGTCCACAGAAGAGGCCGATCAGCTTCTTTCAATTGAACCTGTACTGTTTTATAGCATCAAAACGGCAGAAGCTATCGTCTTTAACAGTGAAGATAGAAAAGCTTTATTTTTTACAGTTTGCACGTCCAATGCAGAAATAATTTTTAACTATTGCTGCAGACAAACCATATTGTATGTAATGGTGTCGTTGCTTTCGTAAACGAGAACTTTATGATGGCCATTATCACGAGTATATTTAAACTTGTAACACACACAAATTAACGAATTCCGGAGTTTGGTTGACTGACTTGCTATCAATTCTATTATAAAAAGTCTGGGCACACATCCCGTTCAGTAAGATTTTGGGACTGAACATTTTGATAGATACTTAACTACATAACTGGACCCCTGATTTCATTTTTTATGTGTGGCCAGAGGGCCCTTTTTACAAAAGTGCCATACATACATAGGTTGATCAAATGATTCAACATCCTTTTCGCTAAATGACCAAGGATCTGAGAAATCGACTGTTCTTTGCTCACTTCACTCCAGTTACTTAAGAACTGACTGGAAACTCGCTCTTCGTAGCTGGACTGTTATTTAGTCTTTTTGTGTAAGCATTCCTTATGGCGTGGAATGGGTATAAATTGGAACGTATGACTTCACATTCGAACCAACATGCTTGTCACACTTTTTTTCTGATGGTTATAAACAAATACACAATCCAGTGAACACAGCATCATTTTTTTTCTATTGAATAATTGCCCTTATCTGCTTTAGTACCTTCTTAAATCATCGCTGCATATTCTGAAAGTTCAACTAACTGACCTAGCCAGTTTGAACAGGAGCTGCATAAAGGAGCTGCATGTTCCATCGCTCGTTCTGAACCGTGACCCCATGCAACCAGTTTTGGAACGACTGGTTTCTGGGGTAACCGACGTTAAAAATATGTAGCCTAGGATTTAACCTAATAAATTTGTGAAAACGTTTCTCCTGCTATGATTAGACCATGCATGCGGCTATGCCATACGCAATAGTGCTGCAACGACCCTGTTGCGGGGAAGGGGATCGTCTCTTAAAGCCAAGTAGACTGGGGTAGATATGTATGTCTCACCTCCTGGCTCAACACCAGTTCATGCACATGCCGGAAAGTTGACGCATTTTATTGTTCTATAAATAAAATAAGACTGACGATGTTGAATCAACACGGACCTAACCGAAGTCAAAACATGAAGCATGTTAAAAAAAAGGTACTAGCAAAGTTGAATGATGTATTTAAATATTGGCATTAAAAAATCTGAATGCTAGCTTCAATAGACACGGTGAAAATTTGCAGAAGAAATTACTAGGGGTATTTTAATACACTCATCCACTAACATTAATATTTTTTGATTCTTTTATTACGGTGTGCAACACCGATTTTTCATAATCCATTTTGCTGGTTATTTGGTATTGGTCACAACCAAGGTCGAGTGGAACGATAGTATTAGGAAAGGTTGGTCATTTCCGAGTCCATTATCTTTTTTTACCGCCAAATGACGTCACTGGAGCTTCTGACTTTATGCGTACTTTTGTGCGCAT
>JAHWFP010146694.1:0-21487 GCA_023313725.1 Lithobius niger
GGCATTTTGCTGGGAACGCTTGGCTGGCTGCACTTTTAATATTTTAACCATGTTTGTCGTTTTAATTTTACTTTAATATCTTTAATCATTGTGCATCGTCCGTTCATGAAGTTAGCTGCTCCGGCGAAGGGACTAAATTCTGCAACCGTTCCGTCATACTCCTTCAATGATGAACTCTGCCATTGAAAAGGTAATTTACGAGCTAAATCATTATCGTTATTGCTAGTCAATAATCTTTATCCGTAGCCTCAGTAAATTAGACCTCATTAGCAGTTTTTGCGTTCAGTTTAGTCCCTGGGCCATTTTTTTCTAGAAGAGGTGAGACGTCTCGAATCTCCGGTGCTAAAATTTCAAAGTGTTGCGTTGGGTACCTTTTAACTTTATGTCTTGTGTTCACAGTTTTCGCAAAGTTATAGGCAAGTGCGTTTCAACAGAAAACTTGCTAGGCTAGCCCACGGCATATTTTCCACACTTTTCCGTACCACTCGTATAGCGTAACGAGATGTCCCCCCCCCCCTCAAGTTCACCAGTTGTAGTTTAAACCGTTACGTGACACCATATTGTTCAATATCCCGTAACGAGATGTTTTAAGTGCTTCCCTAGGCCTATTTTTGACCGACCATAGTTCAATTAAAGGTGCATACCTGCAATATTCCCGTAACGTGAAGTCTGTGCCCGCAATATCCCGTCACGTGATGTCTTACTGACAATCATTAATAATAACTCTGCGTACATCGTTATTTCAACAAACCACTGTAACTCAAAAGAGATTGTTGTTATTATGATTTGATTAAACCGCACTTTTCGTAAAAAAATCGTCTGTGTTTGGAGTGACTCATTGCTCTTTGCCAAGTGTCCTTTTTGAATTGTGGTGCTCACGGTTTAACTTTAACTAATTTTTGCTTGTCTCAAAGTTCATTCGTGGCCTTAAAACCCCACTAGTGAACCCGGGACCTCTGCGGAACTCGACCCCTAGATTTTTATTTGCCCCCGCTGTCGGCCACCTAAAGACATGGGAAGATGTTGTCTCTAATTGTACCATCAAGAGCGATACCATCTATTGGGGATGTTCTTGGAGTGTACCTCTACCAACTAAAAACAGCAAAAACCAAACATGAGGCTGCCATCAATACCTTAAAGGAGGTACAGGTAGTTTGGGAGAAGGCTAGAATTCCGATTCGTCGCATCGACCATGCGATCAAACAGCTCAAGGAGTTGGTGAAGAAATGGGAACGACTAAAGAAAAATAAAGGCTGAAGGACTGCAACCCAAGTGGCCAATGAAGAAATCTTCAAAGAATCGTTTAATGGTATCTTCGACACAGCCCATCGGAATGCCTTGGCAATGATCATAATCCCAGAAGATAAGGCATTTTTGTTGGCACAGCGAGAAAAGGGACGTCGAGGGTTGATGGCTGGAGTTGATCTTTGTCTGATGAAGAAGGAGAAAGCTGAAGCTAGGAAACAAAACCTTCAGCAATTGTGGAAAGAGAAACAATTGTCCGAGATGGCCAATATGGATCAAGTTGTAGAATTCGACTCATCCACGTCATCTTCCAATACTGATGAAACGATTGATTCCGAGTTCGAAAGAGTCACTGGAGAAGTCACCCCCATCTCCATCAAGCCAAAAACGGGGTAGGAAACGAATCTTCACACCTTCAATTCTCTCATCACTCGACCGAACGAAGACACGTGATCGTCGTGCGGTGCAGATAATAGCTCCCATCCTTCAAGCTTCCAGTCAAAATATCCAGTATTACAGTATTAATCGTTCGTCCATTCGCCGTTATCGTCATGCTCATAGTGTAAAACAGGCAGCCGAGCTGAAGGCTGAGTTTAAACCAAAGACACCGTTGGTGCTCCGTTGGGATGGTAAGCTGATGGAGGATCTAACAGGAGATCAAAAAGTAGATCGACTTCCAATCATTGTTTCAGGATCTGGAATTGAGCAACTCTTGGCTGTTCCAAAGCTCGATTCTGGAACTGGTCAGGCAATGGCTGCTGCAATACTCGAGACTGTGTCTGCTTAGGAAGTCAAACATCACATCAAGGCAATCAGCTTTGATACTACTTCGAGCAATACTGGACGGAAGAATGGTGCCTGCATTTTACTGGAAAGGCTGCTGGAAACAGACGTTCTTTACCTGGCGTGCCGACATCACATTCACAAGATTCTTCTGGAAGAAGCATTGAGTGTCACGATGGGACCATCCAGTGGACCGGAGATCTTTCTTTCAAGCGGTTCAAGAAATTCTGGTCCCACGTCGTAGTAGCTGATTACAAACCTGAAGTTGAAGTTCCATTCGCGGCATCTGAACTCAAGGATGTTTGCCCTGATATCATGAAATTTGTAATAGATCAATTTAAGCTGGTGCATCAACGTGATGACTACCGCGAGCTCTTAGATCTTACGCTTGTGTTCTTGGGTGGAGTTCCACCTCGTGAATTTTTTTCAGGAAGCCAGGTGCTATTCAACGTGCACGATTCATGACAAGACTGATTTATGCATAAAAATCTTCATTTTTAGAGAAGCAGGATTTAAGCTGACAAAGACAGAAACAAAAGGACTTGCAGACTTCTGTGTCTTTGGCGTTCTAGTGTATGTTAAGTTTTGGTTTCTATCTGCCCTGTCAACTGCAGCTCCTTCTAATGACTTACACCTGTTGAAACTCCTAGTGAAAATCGACTCGAAGGCTGCCAAAGGTGCCGTGAGGAAACTATGCGGACGGCTCTGGTATCTTAGCGAAGAACTTGTAGCTTTTGCCTTCTTTGATCAAGACATTGAAGCATCCGAGAAAAGGGCTATGGTGGAAGCACTCGGTCGTGAAGGAGAGGAGGATCCACCCAAGCGAATCTCTATAGAACACAACAAGATTCCTGAGAAAAGTCTTTGTGATTTTGTAACTACAAACACTCGTAAGTTCTTCCAGATTCTCGGCTTTACGGACTCCTTCTTAGAATTGGATCCTGTCACATGGATAACAAATCGTGACTACCTTAAAGCAGAGAAAGATGTCAGGGAGCTTCGTGTTGTTAATGACATCGCAGAAGGGAGAGGAGTTGCGCTAATGCAGGAATATAACTCTTTGCTGGCAAGTTGTCCGAAAACACTGAAAGCGCTACCCTGATTGCAAAAAGAATACTCTTCTTCATGGCATTGGATCGAACTCTGTTAACGAGGCTCAGTAGAAGCAAGCAGTTATGATATGATGTGAGCCAGTGAAAAAAAATGAGAATGTGAATTCAACTTCCTATCTTGTCTTTAATAAAACTTCCATGCTTTGTATTTCTTAAACTTTTGATTATAAACCACATATTTCTTATCCCACATTGCAACACTTAGTATTTTGCTAGTGCACCTTTACGTCATAAACTTGTTTTATGCAACATAAAGTTTCTTACCCTTTCTTTTTGTCCAGTTTTACAACGATTTACACAAATTTGTCTTAAATGTTCATGCCGCAAAAAGCACAAAATGGGGAAAAGTTGAATTGGCTTGGGCACACCCTAAATATTGACCAATAAGAGAGAAATTTAGCAGGAATTAGTTTCTTGTAGGGGAGAATCTATTGGAAGGGTGGGAGGTAGAAACTTCTACAATCAAAAAATAGGAATCACCCTAATGAGCAGTTACTTGCAGTTTAATAAATTTGAGCAGCATTTATTTCAGTTTAAGTAATTGTTTTTAGTATTTCTTCTGGCATAAATGTCAAAGTTTCCCCTCGAAGGTTAAGTGGTCTATCGGCTTGGTTTGTCAGCCACACGCACACAGAGTGAATAATATTTTTCGTCACAGGACAGTAACACAAAATTGTTCTGGGACTGAACAATCTTGTAGGCACGGAGGACAGTAGGAAATAACGAATACAAGGTTGGTTGCAATGATCCGTTCACGTAAGAACCCACCACCAAGTCGCAATGTACCAGTATGCTATCTACATAATTAAAATCATACGATGTGCGTGCGTGCGTGTTTGTACGTCTACTCCTCCGGAACCAAAGCACCTACAAAGATGGGAGTAGGATCAAACGAAAGATAATTAAATTTCGCTTTTAATAGACCTATTTTCATCGCTGTAACGTGATATTATCACCTTCAAATAAGCGAAAGAACTTGAAAAACTAACGTCAAAGTTTTTTTTAACTCTTTGTTTGTTCATGACGTCATAGTTCGTTCATGAAAACCTCCTCGAGCAAAGAGAGATGATCTGGAGCACAGCGAGACGAGGCCGAATGAGGCGAAAAAATAACCAAAAGGACACGCATTTTGCAACATAACACATACAGATCTTAATATCGGTTTTGTATCAACTGAGTTGATGCATGGAAACCTGGTTTTAAAAGGGTGCCAAACATTCGTGTTTCTGAAGCACGGAAATGCGTGGATTGAGCGAGCAGAGCAAGCGATTTCCACGCAAAGTAAACCTTTTCAATATGTGTCTCGCTTTGCTCTTTAATCTTTCATCTCTCACCTTCGTAGGAAATTACATCTGACGTTTTGCAGATGTTTCTCCAAGTGAGGGATCATCAGAAAGTGAAATGATGGAAAAATCTGTACTGAGCAGGACGTAAAGAACAATATTCTTAAAATAACTAAAACAAGAAAACCCATATAAAGTTTATACTAACACAAATTACAAGTCGTGTGTGGTTCTTGGTGGTTACATTGATTCAGTCACGTTTCTGAGGAAATGTATGCGCAGATTGAGTGAGCGAAGCGAACGAAAATCAGCAGTTGTCATCCGAAACCGCGCTTTTCTGATAAATTGCTTGATCTTTTTGCTTGACTCCTTGGACGTAAAAAAAATAATATTGACCTTCCCTCGAGATAAGCGATATCGTATACTACACTCTTATAATTTTCTTGATCGTTTTTTATGTGGATGGTCTGTCTGTATCATAAGGGTTGCAGCAAGAAATCTCCTCGAGCATAGCGAGACGACGCGGAATGAGCGAGCGTTTTCCACGTAAAGTAAACCTTTTCAATATGTGTTTCGCTTTGCTCTATCAATCTTTCATCTCTCACCTTCGTAGAGATTACATTTGATGAGCTGCAGATGTTTCTCTAAGTGAGGGATCATCAGAAAGTAAAGTGATAAGACGCCCATGGAAAAATCTGTACCGAGCAGGACGTAAAGAACAATATTCTTAAAATAAGTAAAACAAGAAAACCCACATAAAGTTTATACTAACCCAAATTACAAGTGATGTGTGGTTCTTGGTGATTACATTGATTCAGTAACATTTCTGAGGAAATGTTTGCGCTGATTGAGTGAGCAAAGCCAACGAAAATCAGCGTTTGTCATCAGAAACAGCGCTTTTCTGATAAATTGCTTGACTCCTTGGACGTAAAAAAATAATATTGATCTTCTCTCGTGATAACTGATATGGCATACTACACTCTTATAATTTTCTTGATCGTTTTTTATGTGGAAGGTCTGTCTGTATCATAAGTGTTGCAGCAAGAAATCTCCTCGAGCGCAGCGTGACGACACGGAATGAGTGAGCGACTCCGCTAGTTTACGTTTATTGTGTTGACAGTGTTTGGTCCGATGTTATCCCCAAATTCGTAAGTCTTAGCTTCGAAACCAAAAATCTTACCGATTTTGGACGGTTCAGAAAAATCAAGCTTATATCTCCTGTCAGTAATAGTTAGTTCGCACTTTAGATTGTTTACGTTGCCATTTAATAGAACTTAGGAAATGTTATTAGTCTTGTTCCAATCCTTGCTCTTTTCGAATTTTCTGTAAATGAATTTTATAATTTCTAATTCGTAACAACCTTCTGGGACGACGATTTTAATCCAGGTGTTACCGCTGTCTGTGCTGAAGGTGAAAGAATCTGTCAGGTCCTCTATAACGTTAGGAGTGGAGTTGTAAGTTTCCAGATTGACGAGAGCCAATTCATGAGCGCCTTCCAATATCAATGAAGAAGGAAAACTGGTCACAAAGTCAGTTTTTTTTTAGAGGAAAGTATGATCGACATTTTTAGTTTAATACATTAGTTAACATCTACCGAATTCACCGATCAGTTTTTGGTACTCTCCATCAGACAGCAATGCTCTGCTCCGCATTTCTGTGAAAATGTGCACGAATTCTTCGTCTAGCAAATTATTGCCACCCTGTGTAGAGGCTCTGAGGAGCTTCAACCTTTCACACAAGTCATTCGGATCTCTGTAGAACTGGTATCTTTTCCCGACAACCCGTCAGGCCTGCCCCAAACAGGTTTTATGAAAGTCGTGTACTTGAAACCGGCACTGGACTTCATTCTTCTTGTAATGTCGTCGTCGTTGTGATATATGGCTTTACTCCTCTTTAGAATATCGTAGTAGTCTTGAAGGCTGGCATCTCTGTCTGGTGGTTTAGAAGGATTTTTCAACATAACCAATTGCCACAAATCGTCCGTCCCTTCGTACTTTTTTCCTCCCACGATTAAGTCGTTGTCTTAAAATTCTACTTGCATGGATCCAATCATTTAATGCCCAGTCTCTGGCTCGTATTGAATGCCGTAAGTGGGGTCGATCAGACTCTTCGAGTGGCAAACATGCTTAGGTAATTAGTGGCTAGTGGACTGAGTCTGACTGCAGAATCACTGAGTAAAGAGGGGGGGGGGGATTGAGTCTTAATGGCGCGTCGACAACTTGGTCATTAGTGCCAACCCCAGTCACAGTGCAGTGGTCCGGGGGATATTATTCAAACCCCTAACCTAAATCTTGTCATACATCTGTACCTCCTGCAAAAATTGAAAAACACCGGACAGGAGGACAGACTTATCGCCCAACTGACGCGCAATGTCATTCCATTCACCTCTTCCATTTGTCTTCTACGAGCCCCTGTTGTGAGGGCAAGACACATGTTGGAGGGCGTGTCAGGTAATGCGCCCATCGAACTCGAGAGTCGTTTCCTGGCACCCGCATTAAACTGTGTTTCACCATCACCAACTGTATTCTCGTCTTCAGTATCAACGTGGCCCGTTGCCGCCTCCAAAGATTTCTGAATATGCTCTAACCGTTTCCCGTGATATTTTTGTTGTGTCTTCTGTCCAGCTTCTAGAGCCAAAGGTTCTTTGATTTGTTGTTGACGCTGAGTCGAAGCTTTGCTAAGTATCGGGCCAACGACTGGTTTGAATATCTTTTGCAAGTGTTCAGATTTTGTCTGCTTTTCCAGTTTTGTATTTTGAAATTTTTGTTTCAGATGCTTTTTTAGAGCCTCGTACTGATGGACCTGTATCTGGTGTTTGCTTCACTTATTCTTATTATTAGACATGACGTTTTAGTACTATGAAATAATGTTTGCGTCAACAAAAACCTTCGGCAGACATGTCGTCGTTAGTCGAGCATTCTTCTATACCTTTGTTCCAAGGGTTTAGTTTTATCGATGAGTAGGAATCCATAAGGAACAGCGTTCCAAATGTCACCGCACATGCGACAAAACTCATCGAAAATCATGTCACCACTAACGTGGTTATTGAAGACATGTTTGAGGTTTGCTTCATCTTGCCTGAACAGAATTATAACATTGGCATTATCTCGAATAACTCTGTTGGGTATCCTGCTGTAAGTCTGACACATATAAAAGATCGAGGCGTCCGTGTGCCTGCTGTATGCAAAGTAGCGTTCGATTCTGTTCGAAATCGTCCAATAAAATTGCCATTTTGCCACATGGCAGTTCTTCCGGTGGTGAGGTATCTTCGTTGTTGGAACAAAAGGTAGCCATGCCCGGACATATTTCCTGGAAAGCTCTCCTGATATGGAAATACTTGTTTTGAAATAAGGACTTGGATTACACGCGCAAACTGTCGTAATTCAACGAACCTGGATTGCAAATGAAATTTATAACTAAATTGGTCTTTCCACGACCAGCAGGGCCACAAATGATGCACCTTACGTCCCTGGAAAATTCAGTAAATTACCAGTCGATGGTCGTTTATTGATATCGGCTGTGTCATAATTTAACACTTTCATCTTTCAGTTGCTCTAAGGAAAAACTGGTATTTTAAAAAATTCTCTACAAAGTTAGTATCTAAAATACCATTTCATTCTTATTTTATAAATAAACAAGAGATGTACTGCTTCAAATGCAAAAGAGTTACAGCCAGTAAAAATGTCAGCCTTTTCATTCTCATTTTATAAATAAACAGAGATATACTGCCTCAAATACAAAAGAGTTACAGCCACTAAAAATGTCAGACACATTGTGACTAAGAATTATGGACAACTGCTGAAGGGTGAGTGTAAGGTATGCGGCACGAGGAATGCTCAATTTCAGAAGAGTAGAGGCTCTGGATTGTTGAACAGCGTAATAGACAAGTTGTCAATAGAATTTTACATTCCAGGATACAACTATTGCGGTCTGGGAACGAGACTGAACAGAGGCAACGCTGCTATCAATTCTCTGGATGAGGACTGCAAACCGCACAACATTGAATACTCTACCAAACCAGACTTGGAACGAAGGCACGAAGCTGATAGAAAGTTGGCCTCTGAAGCAGTAAAAGTAGCAAAATCTAGCAAAACTGGTCTGAAAGAGAAGTTGGCAGCAGCGGCCGCGGTTATGAAAACCAAAGTAAAGTTGGGAATGGGAGTTTAAAAAAAAAGATTAAATGGAAACTTAAGGGAAGGAGCTGCACAAGCCAGCTAGGCTGCCTTTTCCGAGGAGGCACGTTATTAGCTACGGGATAGGTGATTTAGTTCAAGCAGGCTTGGTCGAGATGATACCTTACTCGGAACAAAATAAAAATTACAAATACTTGTTGACTGCATCGATGTATTCTCTAAATATGCTTGGGCGGTCCCTGTGAAATCGAAGAATGCTGAGGAAGTCACCATGGGAGTTACCGAAAAATTAAACACGATGTCTAGTCCCGTTAAAAATTTACAAACCGATGATGGCAAGGAATTTTATCATAAAGATTTCGTAGCACTAACGAAACACCACAAAATAACCACTATTCAACAAAGTCAGAACTCAAGGCAAGCATAGTAGAATGCCTAACTCGCACACTGAAAAGCATCATGTGGAAACGGTTTACCCTTCAAGGTAATCACAAGTGGATAGACAAGATAAATAAAGTTGTTAAAGATTACAACGAAAGAGTTCATTCTACCATTAAAATGAAACCATCCGAAGTAACTAAATGCGATGAACCGGAGGTCAGAAAAATATTGCTGAAAAAGAGCCCTTTCAAAAAGGAGAATAGTTACAAAGTCGGGGACTTAGTTACAGTGACATCTTTAAAATCTATATTAGACAAGGGATATTTGCAAAAACTTTACCAACGAACTCTTCGAGGTGAGTGAAGTCAGAAAAACTTGACCAACTTGCTACAAGTTGGTCGACCAACTGGGTAATAAAATCGAAGGCACCTTTTACGAGTAAGAGTTGCAGAAAACTGACGTGCCAGATCTGTTTTTAGTCGAAGAGATTCTGAAGACTAACAAAATTGGAGGGAATACTCGTTACCTCGTCAGGTGGAAAGGGTACGACAAGCGCTTCGACAGTTGGCTGAACGAAAAGCCAGTTGTTCTAGGAAAATAACGACAACATAAAAACCAAATTTTTCTCATATTATTTATGATATAAAACTGAGACCAGGACGTTGAAATTATTGCTCTTCATATTATTTAAAATATAAACAGAAATGTTTGGTTGGAGCGATGGAAAAAACACTTTATCTGCGTTTACTGTGCTCAAACGTTTCCTACCCGCAAAAGATTGAGGGGGGGGGGGGAATGAGGCTTAATGGCGCGTCGACAGCTTGGTCATTAGCGCCAACCTCAGTCACAGTGCAGTGGTCCGGGTTGCCACTGCACCACACATTACAGAGATATTATTCAAACCCCTAATTACCCCTAATTACCAATGAGTCGACAAATTTTCACTACTGCGCCAATGTGGATTGTGACCAATTTCTCCGACACCAGGGATCGGGAAGCAACCCTAAATATTACTGTCGAAATTGTTTCGCCGCTAATGGAAAGGAGACAAACCAAACTGGAATGTAGAAGAACCAATCCATCACCTCAAGCACTCAAATTCCTAAAACTGGGTGAAATCATTTTGAAGTTTGAAGCTTTCAATAGAAGAAATGTTTACCCAAAATTCATATATGCCAATTTCGAGTGGCTCCTGAAACCCGTTCCTTCCTCTAACAGCTCTGGGAAGAAAATCAGCCACCATCAACCGTGCAGCTTTGGCTATGTCGCGGTGGTACCGGAGAAAAATAGCACCTTTTATTACCTTGGAGAGGATGCCGTTGAACAATTCCTCGATCGGTTGATGATTGAAGCGCATGAGTATGACGTAACATTAAAAAGAGTCCAACCACTATGTTTCACTCCGGTTCAAGAGGCTGATTTTAACCACACTGTATACTGCATCTACTTCAAAAAGCCACTCGGTTCAAAAGACTACAAATTCCGGGATCACTGCCATGTTACTGGCCAGTACAGAGGAGCTTCTCACTCGAGTTGTAATCTGAATCCATGAGAGCGCACCACGATCCCCGTGGTATTTCTCTACCTCAAAGGTTACGATATGCATTTATTGGTAAGAGCCATGCACAAGTTTCCGGGAAAAGTAAAAGTCCTCGCGAGAAATACAGAAAGGTTCATGAGCATGACCATCACTGTTGAAACTGGATGGGATGAAACGAAAAAAAAAAAAGAAAAGGTACATTCGGCTTACGTTTACAGACAGCTTTAATTTTTTCTCCTCTTCGTTGAAAACTGGCGAAGAGACATAAACGTGATTACGAGTTTAGGAAGGTGAAGGGGTTCTTGAAAGCTGGTGGGAAGGACAAATGGTCCCTTCCCGATGTCAAGGAAGAGAATGCCGTGGATCTGTTAACCCGTAAGGGATATAACCCTTACAAATACGTTTCCAGCATGAGTGTGTTCGAAGAGGAGTTTTTACCACGGAAAGAAGCATTTTATTCCAAACTCAAAGAAGAAGGCCTAACTGACGAACAATACGATCACACTAAAAAGAATTGGAGTATGCTGAAAATCAAAATGTTTGCCTCTTACCACGATATATGTCAGGTGACCGACTGTCTGCTTTTGGCGAATATTTGTGAAGAATTTCCCAGGATCTGCTTGTGAGACCACGACATAGATCCGTGCTATTATATGTCCACCCCCAGGTTTAGCTGGGCAGCAGCTTTAAAAATGACCAAGGCCGAGCTGGAATTGTTTATTCACTCAAGCAAACATAACTTTATCTCGTTGGGAATGCAGAGTGGAGTTAGCTTCATCAGTCGAAGGTTCACAGATACCAACAACATGCATGTTCCCAAAACGTACGATCCGGATAAACCTCACAGGTACATCATCGATTGGGACGTCAATAACGCTGACGGCTGGGCCATGACCCAGATGCTGTCTTACAATGGCTTTAGGTATTTGACTAAATAAGAGATTCAAGCTTTCGACGAGACTACGATAGTAGACACATCGTCAGTAGGATACATTCTGGAAGTAGATCTGGACTACCCAACCAACCTTCACTGTCTCCACAACGACTACCCGCTTGCTCCTAAAAAGTGTGAAATAAAAGAAGAATTTGATTCCTCTTATTCGAAAGATTTCTTGCGTGGAAAACCGGTGAATCCTGTCGTGAAGATAGTGGCCAACGTACTGAGGAAGGAGCAGTACGTAATTCACTACCGTAACTTAAAATTTTACCTGAAACACGGCTTGGTCCTTTGTCACGTCAGGCAGGTCCTGAGTTTCAATAAGAAGCCCTGGTTGAAACAGTATATTGACTTTAATACAGCAAAACGAAAGGAAGCAAAAAGGGAGTCTGAAGAGGAATTTTACAAAATTTGTAATAATTCGGTTTTTGGAAAGACCATAGACCAGAAACAGAGAAAAGACTGAATGTCAAGCTATGCACCGACTGCAATTGGGCTATCAAGTATTCCACCCAACCCAATGTCAATCCGTTTCAGATATTGCACGTCAACCTGGTTCAGATCAACTCGAAAGTACGCAAGGTGACGTGCGATCTTCCCACCTACTCGGGGTTCGCCACACTAGAGTTGTCCACTCCTCCTTAAATTTCACTACGAATACATAAAGCCCCTATATGGAGCTGGAGCAAAACTGCTTTTCACAGACTGTGCTATTGCATCAAAACCTAGAACGTGAACGTCTGCATGTTTCATAACATCAGTAGATTTGACACTAGCAAGTCCGATCCCATGCATTATGCATTCAACGACACTAACAAGCTAGTGTTGGAAAATATGAAAGATGTCACGAAGGGAGTAGCGATAAAAGAGTTTGTGGGGTTGAGTAGATAGATGTATTCGTTTGTGACCTCCCAAACGAAAAAAGCGAAGAGAATTTCGAAGAGAATCTCGAAGAGATTCATGGAGAAACATTTATGCCACGAAGATTATAAGGTTACTCTCCATTCGAACCCCAAACAACATGGAGTTGGTACAAGATCGCGAGTGACAGGCATCACCAGCTGGCTACAATCGTGGTGAATAAATCCCTACTGTCAGCCTACGATGATAAAAGATTCCTCCAAAACGAAGTAAAAACTAAAGCAATTGGACAATGGTTAATCAATCCATGTGTTGACGATGATGATGATCTATTTCCTGCAGATGATACCGACTCGGTATCGTCGTGGGACTCTTGACACTGTAATCAGCGATGAAGAAGCGGAAACTCGGTGGAATGTGGATGAAGTGGAACAGAGGGTGAACGAACTTGAAAGTGTCGAGGTTCGAAAAGCCGAGAAGAGGATATTGCTGATGAGGGCGAGCAGACAGTTGAAAGTGCAAAATCCAGAAGAGTGGAAGAAGAGAGCTAGGGATAGAAAAAGACAAACAGATACGGAGAGACAAACCGCACAAACTCTTATCCAGAAAAAGAAAAAAACAAGCTGTGGAAAAACACCAACAAACGAGAATGATGGAGGAGGAGAACATAGTGTTCAGGGAAAAAAGAAGGTTGGCTCAAAGAGCGCGAAGAGAGAAAAAGAAACTGATGGCTTGGTGATAACAGGCTGAGCTGTTGTAATAATGCTTTTGTTGTATAAAATAATTTTGATCAGCAATAATGTTTTTGTTGTATAATATATATATATAGATATACATATTATGTTTTATTGAAGAAAAAATGCTACAATACATTCTCATCATGGAAGGTAATAGCAGTTATTTCATGCTGAGTAAATACCTCAATGTCACGACTGAAAGTGGACCGAAACTGGTTTTTAACAAACAGACAGGGCTAACCACCGAGCTGAGACTCAACTCATTGGAATGGACCCACCTATACCGACTGGATGAAAATATTAAGAGGTCTGTACTCAATCATTGGAGGGAGAAATCACAGTCTAAAGACGAAAAAAATACGTTTGCCTGGAAAGGTTGGGAAAGTACGGACGAGGGTCTATGGAAAAGCCTTATGGATCCCAGTTCGAAACAAGTCTTCAAGCCGTTCATCGAAATAGCCAGAGAAGTGTTAATCGAACAATTGGAGCTGTCCGTACATGAAAAACATCTGCTGGCAATAATGTTGGAAGTGAAGAAACTCGCCAGCAGAAAAAAAATGAAATTCTCGTTGGATTTTAAAATGAAAGCACTTCGTGTCGAAGAGGAGAAAAGAATCGGAGTACAATTTACGAATGACGACACTCAACAAGACCCTAAAACAATGGCGGTGGTTACTTTGTTGTAATATCGTTTTTGGAACAGTCCGAGCTCTACAAATACTTTGCGAGCATCGATAAACTCATGGCGAAAGCTTCCGACCGGAGTCGGTGAGAAAGTAACAGACAAATATTAACGGCAGTGCCGCCGGCAGGCAAAAAAGAAAAAAAATTTCCCATTCTGACTGACTGATGTGTGGATAGTTATACTATTACAGAATTTTTGTAAAGGTTTCGAAGTCAGTCTTGAAGCTAGGTTATTGAATGGAAGACAATGCTTTTTGTAAACAGGTCACGTAGTACTAAATTTAATCTACTCACGTAATACATATTGTAAATAATTATTATGATCACAGGAGGATGCATGAGACCAAGTAAGGTAAGTAGCTCTCTTGTGATGTCATCACCACATGAGGATGTAGTAAGCAGCTGAGGCTCATGGGACCTTCAGTGGCTCTATCTATCAACTGCTATCAGAACTAGCAATGGACATAAAAGACTCTGCAGTTGCGGGAGCTCCTTAGGTGGTACTGGAGCTCACTCATGAACTTATATCCACACCTTATATGCGCCACTGCTTCCGCCCCATCTTTAGCTAGACCACAAAATCATCAGTGAAATTATTGCCCGATCGTCTTACACGATCATTTATTCCAACTCGCCTGTGCAGCGTTCTACTAGTGAGTGTGCCTTTAACATAACAAATCTAGTATTGAATGTAAATTAATTAGAATTAAATTACATGATGTATAAACTTTCAGTGGGTGTCTATTGACATTGTCTTTAAATCTTTGCTTTTCGTTAGTGGACACCAGTTATACTTTTTCCTTGGTAGTTAGATTTATTAGAAAATTTTCATTTTGTCTTTTTTTACTAACCTGCAGTTAATTTCTTGTAGTAGAATCCTCTTTGCACATTCTGCAATGCATGTTTGGGTTGTTGGGGCATCCGAACATGGACGATTTGGAGTATTGAGCAACTTAACCTGCATGATTTGTAAAACACGAATGAGAAAAAATTAATTTTGAAACATTTCGATAAAAAGCTGATCAATCCAAGTCTAAGCGAATAAGATGTCTGCTAACTCCTTATCATAACCTAAGGCCTACATTAGCATGACTTACAGTCCCCTGACAAGCAGGTCGAAAAGCACAATTTTCAAGCACTATTTTTCTACATGTGGGTCTTGAGGATATCTTAAAAACGACCAAACAATCACCAGCCAGCAAACATCAAACATTAGTCATCTGAATGGTTGTAAAAAGTACAATCAATCTGTATTGATTATAGACCACGGAAACGATTTAAACATATAAAACCTACAAACAATTAAGTCTTTTATAAATTTGTATTTCCAATGAAAGAACCAATGAATGGCTTAGTAATTTCAACAAATGCAATAAAAAATTGGGAGATCACTTCCTACCTAGCAAGGTAACCATAAAAGTTGTCACCTACTCCTTACTGAATGGCATAGTCTTAAATAAGTAATTACATTTTTACATTATCTAGACGTTTTTGATTGTATTCAGAATTTTTTTTAGTTAGGTGAAATAGTTTACATTTCTCGAATCACTCCAAAGAAATAAAGAGATTAAAAATCGTAAAACCTGCAGTAGCTTTTACTATTCAATTTTTTTATTATTTTCAAGTTTTTGACTTTATTTATGATTTTTTTTTTAGCTGAAATAGTAAAATCATCAATGGGTTCTAATATTACAGCCTTATCACTTTTCGTAGAGTGTTTCTAGAGGCATAATCAATTGCTGATTACCATAAAAAAACCATCAAATATTTAATATCTGTGAAGATTTGCACAATTTATTCCCAAAAGTTCGATTATCTCATTCAGCCCAAACCACTTCATTCTGAATTTCTTCTGGTGTGGATCCTCCCACCACACATATTCATGGATATTTATGTCAAATAGTTTCTTTCCCTTGAAGAATCGTGTTTCCATTCTGGGATTATGAGCCTCATGCTGCCCACTCTTTCAAAACTAGAAACGTCCTTACTGGAGTCTTCAAGCATTCCTAGCCAATTCTCCAGCTTGCCTTCGTTAAAAAAGTTCATTGAATAGAATGGTGAAAACTTGGTGCTTTTTGGTTAATGTTATTTTGTAAACGTGTTATGGAAGGCATTTTTCCTCTTTTTTGATTCCTTCGCCAAATTTCCTTATCCTAAAATGTTGCTACTCGCTCGCTCATACATTCCATTTACCTTCCATACACCCTCCTAATCTTTACCTCGTAGCAACGCACATCCCATGCTGTTCATAACTGGAGAAGTTTGCATGCAACAAGAATATTTTTCGGTTGAAAAGTCTGCACTGACAAACTGAGTAGTCAAATTCGGTACAGCAAGGTAAGAACATTCACTGAGTCTCCAGGTAATATTACCAGTTACACGTTGCAATCTCTCTAGCTAGCTTCGGTAGAAAATCTTGCTCTGCACTTCTGCCAACAAAAACAGTTGTAGGATGGTCTGCGTTATTTCCCTCACCTCTGTAACGTTGGCTGCACAAATAGTGCAGTCAAAGAAAAGACCTAAGGACAGTGGTAGCCGCATCCCCTCCCTGGACCCTCCTTTAACACAGCAAGGTGTGATTTTCCATGTGTAAACTTTGTTATTTTACCTTATTTCTGTTGGTCAACTATTTCTGTATTTCCTACTGCCCCATGGTTGGCTTCTCTGCACGACCTAACATCTTTTGCTAATATCTGCCTCGTTTTGTGAGTGATTTCTGCTCTGCTTCTAGTATTGTACTAGTACCATGATCCCCAGCAACTATCTAATTTAATTTAGGGCTGTATCTAGTGTAGATTAGGAAATACGTACTCGATGGCCTTAAATATGACCTCCAACGTTATTTTGGATATCGATCATCGTCGGATTCTACATAGGAGCATGTTATTACCAGCAATCCATATCCATGCCTTAATAGTGTATTTCACCTTGCATGATGATTTGCATGAGACACACTGTATCTAGACACGTGCTAGTGTGTCGCCGCCACGGAAATGGGGGGGGGGATTGAGGCTTAATGGCGCGTCGACAACTTGGTCATTAGCGCCAACCTCAGTCACAGTGCAGTGGTCCGGGTTGCCACTGCACCACACATTACAGAGATGTTATTCAAACCCCTAATCTAAATCTTGTCATACATCTGTACCTCCTGAAAAACACCGGACAGGAGGACAGACTTATCGCCCAACTGACGCGCAATGTCATGCGGAAGATGGAACCAACGACGAACACCATCAAGAAAATGATTTATTGTTGTTGGAGCTTAATTGTTAGAGCGTAATCGTTAGAGTGTAATTGTTGTCAGATGGCGGCTCACTAGCAGACTATGTCTGTTAACTGTAAAAAGCTTTTACATGATTTTAGCATACTTATGTAAATTCCCCATGCGGTAGAAATCTTCGGAAATCATGGGAATCAGGTGTCTTGGGTACAGTAACGAAGAATAACACAACATTAAAGTTTGGGAAGGTTCCTTTGTGGAGAAAACGTGCCCTCAATAACGGTGATTTGTGTTACTGGCCAGCTAGCTAGCTAGCTGTTGTTACTACTACTAGCTAAGGTAAGGCCTCCCATGTTAATTCTCATAGGGTATAAAAACACGTCTACAGCTCATTAGGAAAATTTGCGTACCTAAATTTTGGCACACAGGTAAAGGGTAGTACGGGGAGTGCCTTTTTGTAAAATGGAGGTTGCAGCTAGAAGCACGTGGCCCTGAAGTGGCGCGTAAATGCAAAATTATTGTGGTAACCATTGTTTGTATTGTTATCAACAGTCTATTACAACAAGCTTAAGTGTTATACGCCCACCGTTTCAGTACTTATGTACCGCAACAATTTATTCGAGTTTTAACAAAATAACTATTCTTGCAATTATACTGTACTGTTTGCTTCAACAACATGGTAATTAAACTAACCTTGGTTGCTGGTTGGATACCGTTCAGCGAGTTTTATATGATGTGATATTTCAAAAGTGAAGTATTATGTGATCAGTGAGGTTTATAGTATGCGGTTGTTAAGTACTTGAATACACCATGGTAACTAAATTACGGAAGTTCCAACAGAAAAGAGACTGGGAATCTACCATTGCCAAGAAAATTTGAAACACAATGCAAATCATACATTGATGGTTATGCTAGACATATGCTAGTGTGATGCCGCCAAGTAGACGACCGGCCAAGTAAATGAGATTACTTGTGATGGAGTGAAAAATTCCAGCTTCATTGCGTGATTAAAATTAACCTCGGGAGAGGAAACTGAAGGGGGATGAACTGATTGAGTGAGTGAAGCAAACGAAAATCAGTGTTTGTTAGCCAGTGCGCTCAAAAATGGGACTGAACAAACTTTAGCATGTGAAACATGGGCATACAATAAACCAAATCGTGTCAGTTTGGCTGATGTAACAGCTAATTGGGCAATGGCAAATGTGAAAACTATGAATGAAAAAGTTTATAGACATAAAATACCTCCAGACAAAAAAGGTAGAAGTGACGATTAGACCGTGGGATTCTTTGTTCACAGGCCTATGAAAGTTGTAATATTCACCCAAAACCAAAACTGGTATAAAAGAAGCCGGCAAGTTTACAAAAAGGTGGCCTTTCAAAATTGTAATATCATTCAACCAGGAAAAGACCGCCAAGGTTAATACCATTAGCCAAGTTAATCGCACCGAATAATACTTTGGACGTTAAATTAAAACTTGAAGATTGGTACCGCTAGTAGCAATCTTCTAGTTTTCATTTAACTTTTCGAACTATTAGTAGGTGCAACTTGGCTAATAGAATTAACTTTGGCGGCCTTTCCCCAGTTGAATGATATCACTACTTTCAAAGGCCGAACCTTTTTGGAAACTTGGCGGCTTCTTTTATACCAGTTTTGGTTTTGGGTGGATAATTATATACAGCTATGATGCCACTTGGTAATTACTACCAGCCTGCTTTTGTAACGAGGTGGTCACGCTGGCGTGGTGAGTTGGTGCCACCTTGTCTACGACTAGGTGTGCGGTAAAAAGCTAAAGCTTGCGTGGCGTGCAGCTGTACTGCATTAGCTATTTTTGCCAGCAGTGCATTGGTTCACGTTTTTCCGATTTTATAGTATTTGGATTGCCTGTCAAGTTATATTTTCATGTTAGGTATAAACCCTGTTTCACTTAGTAACAGCCAACAGACATACCAGAAACGTCATGTTCATATGTAATCAGACCACTTTTGGCTTGCTTTAAATACAACCCTTACTAACATATGAATCCATAAAATAAAACACTGATTCCTACCATTTTCATTTGCAGCCTTGCAATGGATAGAATCATTCTGTGGAGATTCATCTTTTGTCTCAGTGAAAATGGATCCCCAGCAGGATATGCAAAATACACCTGAAATAATTTGTTGTAAAACAATTTTCAATCATTAATAATTTACTATAGTGGTCGCGGCCTATCTTGAGTTCGCCCCAGACCGAATACAGATGACCGATTGTATGTTTTCGATAGCAGAGCACCTTGTTGATATCCTAGATGGTTACAAAAACAATGGCGGCCGTCGATGAAAGCCGCTCCCTCCAGGCAGATGTAGCCGCTCATAAAATATCTGCAAGACTCAAGATACGCTGCGCGCACAATAGTACTTTATTTGTCAAAAACTGACAGGAAAAACTTGACTCACGCCATGGCCAAATAATATTTTAAAACGCACACCTCTGAATATTACCAAGAAAAATATTAAACTGTGTATTTGTAGATAATTAAGTCTGATAAATTATTAAACTAATTTGATATAATTTGTTTTCGCCTGTGGTAGGACCCGTGCGACTCAGCATCTTTTCCCTCAAAATGCAAACTTTAATTTTCCTGATGTAACTGGCCCAACTTGTCAAGCTATTCTGAAACTCTCATGCCTAAACTGAGATCTTTTGTTTTGTCGCTTCTTTTTATTGGTTCATGACAGTAACAACGCTTTGTTTAATTCGTTAAAATGCCTGGTGTCCAACACAAGATAACTCTAAAACGACAGGAACTCTCAAAGAAGGTTATTCTGCTCTCGAAGGATGTTGTGCGACGGATCTATGGCACCAAAAAGCATAACGGTGACCATTGTTAGTTACCAGGTTATTAAAAAAAGGGCTTCATTTTATTTTTGTACGCCATAAAGCAGCAAGTCGATGCAAACATTAAAACTAGAAAAGTTTGACTAAATACCCAATACTGCTTCATTTTTAGAGATATTGGAAATTTATTAAAACTTTTGCCTGTACCCTGGAAATTTTTAACAAATAAAATCTAGTAAGGAAAGTAAAACAACAACAAAATTAAACGACGGAAATATTATATTTTCCTGGTTTTCCAATACGTCATGGCCATCATGTTTAAATACGCAAACAGAAGCACAATCAAACTTTTCATTGAAAATAACTGAATACGACAACCTTATAATGGAGTTATACATAGAGGACGGCATGTCAACTAAATAGTTAGCCTACTGGTGCTCGATCAATTTGTTCAGTAGTCTCATAATGAAGGGCATTGAAAGGTATCAAATATGTACTCCATTTTATATTTTACTTTTCGGTCATAACTAAATTGGAACAGAGTGTTAGAGTAGTGCCCCTCTGTCCAAGCCCAAATCATCACATTGTTTTGCTTATGGTATGCACCCGATACTGAAAATAAAATAAAAACAATTCTTTTTTTGCCCTATAAAATCTCAGTTACTGTAAATGGTCTTTTTGTTACAGGAGTCTGAGGAATGGTCACCACAATTTGTGTATTTTTATGGGGATCTTATATATTTGGGAGATTTCATATTTTATCGTAGGTCATCAAGCAGCAGTACAACAATACAACATTTTCCATGGCTCAAACAACGAAAGTCTACACTGACATCTAATAAGATCTTTTTGAATTGGATTTTAAAAAGCAGCGTGTGCAGTCAAATTGTGCCACTAATTATTCATAATATTGTAAAAAATATAAGCCACGTTGCAGTGCATTGATTTTGACGTTAAGCAAGGAAATGCTTTCAGGGAAATGTACAGAATTGAATTTTAGTGCTAAGTTGTTTATTACACACACGAACCCAAAAAAGCTACCTGTAATAAAACTTATAAAACGACTGTGGTTTGTGTACAAAACATAAAAACGACTGTTGCCATTGCCAGGGAAACGACGATCTTGCTTGATTAATTTACTCATTACCCCTAACTGTCCTAGCAGGATTCTAGGCCTCCAGCACATGTTATCTAGGGAGCATTATGGGTCAGTAATCCGAGTTCTAGCAGGTAAATTCATTTGGAACTATTAAAAAGAATTAATTAAAAAACATTTCTAAAAAAAAAGATTCTTATAGAGCATCAATCCCAACATCAATCAAGCAGTGATAGGAGGTAGGATGTGTAATGAACAACCACGCTGACTAGCACATGTTGCTCGAAATATGCGAGCCCTACTGGTCAGTTTTAAAGAAATGAAACAAAATATATTTTAATCGACTGTACAAATAAGATAACATTTAGAGGTAAAGGACAGTGGTCTTGCTACGAATTAGTACTTACCTCAAATACATCCAGGTTTGGACACATTCTGAAGTAAGATGCATCAGATACTCCAAAAATATTTACACGGAGAGATGTGAAAGTTCCAGAATACAACTGTTCCCCTACAATTCGAAGTAATAAAAAACAATTTAATTTTGTAGTTGCGCCGAACAAGTGAACCTAAAATCAAATATTTTATGATTTCACAAATATCGTGCGCGTGAGCCAGAACTACATTTAGTGCAGGATATTCCATTCTACCACTAAA
>JAHWFP010146700.1:0-14649 GCA_023313725.1 Lithobius niger
TCAAAGGACTTTACAAAATCCACATTTACTAGACCGTGGAGAAAGGAATAGTTTAGGTAAAGGTCTGCTTTGAGTCTACGTAATTTAAGTGAATCAAGTTTAAGAAATAAAAGCCTATCTGCATAGGATTTATTATGTTCCCCACGTAATGACTTAGTGAATCTCTGCTGTACATTTTCATTACGATCTACGTCACCAAGCAGGTATGGTGACCAAACATAGCTTGCATAGCCTGCAAATTTTTCAGATGTAAGCGATGGCTTTTTTTTTTTACCAAACAAAGCAGTCCAATAGCTTAAATTTTGTTGTGGAATACAATATCTATCGTTAATGCCAAGTTCGCCCATGTTCAGAGTTACATTCTGGAGAAAATATTTCTTAGATACAAGTTTTTAGTTGTGACACACCTCTAAACGGCCCTTAGATTTGTTTTTGAGGCAGTCATGTGAATAGAGCATTGGATTGGCGTGGTCGTCGGGTTCGTGACGTGGTAGTGAAGGCAGTGATATGTAATCAGAATTTTTTTAAGGCTGTAGCATATTAAGAAAAGTGTCATGCAACAAGAAAAAAGCTATACGTATCCTCCTGAGAACCACTTGGTTAGTTAGTGGCATTATTTCACCTCATTTCTGTTCTGACTCTGAATCTTTCATTCAACGATGGGGAGGGGAAGAGTAAAAAAAAAAAATTTGAACACAAATCTTGGCTAGTGATTGGCTGTAGTACTAATTTTATCTTTCACAAAATACAAAATAGTTTCGGAAACAATAAAATACCTTCATTATTATATGAAAATTTACATTATTACGATTTTTTATTGAATCGCCATTTACGAAATTTCTTCTGGTGTGCAAAGTGATATCAAAGGGTTCATTCCCTTCACACTTTAGCAAAACAGGAGCATGACTACAAAAGAAAGGAAATGACGTAATGTGCAATGCGTAATAATGACGTTGAATTGAACACGCAGCCGTAGAAAAATCACCACCTCGGGCCTCTGTTTTAATGAATTGAAGCGAACAATTCACAGCCGCATGTGATGAATCGGTCGGGTATTACTTGAAGACTAAACAAAAATAAGGTAAAAAAAATTAAGAACTGACGTCATTACTACACAGTGAACAAGGCATTAAAAATATCAGCAAACAAATTAATCAACTTCGTTCGTATTTTGAAGGACGGTATACCCGCTCCTCAGGGCAAAAAGAGACGGTATGGGCTGCAATGATTTTGTGAAGAGGCGGTATGCCATACCATCGCATATTGTCCCACTTCGACCACTGACTATTTTTAAAAATATAATACAGAATTTCTTTTGACAAAATGTTATTTACGAATTTGATGTGTAATTTTCTGGTATGCTGTTTAGTGCTTGATTGGTGTTTAGTGGTTTTTACCTCCAGGATGCCCCACGTGTTTTTTTGCCCTGTATTTTTTTCAACAGCTTGTTCTGGCAACCGCTCAATTTCCCTGGATAGTGGTGGCTGATGTCGAAATTAAATAAATAAATAAATTGACTGAACCCACAAAACTACACGAAGATAAAATAATTAATACAGCCACAAAACACTATTTAATCATTTTGATTGATAACTATTTTTGGCGATTTTTCAGCTTTTAGAGTACGAATGCGCCAATAAACTGTTTCTTTTGGTTGTCTAACACCAGCCCGTATCGTCAGCATGCACTGCTGTTAGGAAAAGCAATGCACTGTTCCTTGCATTCCAGTAGAGGCTATCGCAGCTCTCCGTTGAACCGCTTCAATTTAGAACTCTCTTGCCTGGGAGTTCGTTGATCGCTTCACCCTCGATGATGCTTGACTGGGTAAGTATCTCATGCGACCTTGGTCTTCTTAATCTAGTTCAGCTTGTTGCTGATTAATTTTATTTGAAGCAAGATACAGTAGTGTCTATTATTCATATATTAGTGTGCGTTGTATAATTTTATGTTTTTGCATGTTTGTTGTACTAAATATTTATTTACTATTCTTTATTTTTCATCAAACCTCATGTTAATTTTCTTTCTCCAATTGAATGTCTATGTTGCCTTGCGTCTTATGTGTTCCGGGTCCGATGCTGACGACAGACGAACATTACGTCACTCTCGTCTGCTGCTATGATGTGACTCTACCATCTGCGGTGCCTTAGCTCACGTCGCCTGATCAACGCCGAGAGTCCGTAATAGACTTCACTCTTGTCTGCTGCAATTTTATAGTTTTTGTGACTGGGATGGCCTTTCCCCAAGATTGGAGCTTCTTCAGCCAACTCAATCTTTCAGGGTCTTAAGGTAAAGAACTTACGATTAATAACTATTAATGCAGTTTGGCTTGCCTCCTGAACTCAATGTTTGTTGACGCCTCGGGCATCAACAAACCAGTGTAACGTTATAGCGAGGGTTCCCGTATAAACACTTTGGATTACTCGATTGCGAGTTTGAGGATTGTCAAAACCATAATTTTCCGAGGACCTGCTTCTGTAAGGTTAGCGGGGGATATAAATTATTATGGCTATGGCTAATATCTTCTTTTTCTATCACTCATAGCAACCGTGAGGTAAAAGGGTGCGCTCTATAGGGGTTTTTTGCCGCTGCTCATTACGCCCCCGTTTATTACGAAACGGCAGCGATATCTTGTGCATCCATTGATTCCCCCTTCTGCCTTTTACTTTCCGTTACGAGAAGTAGGCTATTGCGCCTTTGCCTTTTTGTAAGTGAGTGTTTAATCCGTCCGAAGTGCCTTAAAACGGGACATGTCAAGTTCGCCATATGAAGACGCAGTGGCCAACAATTAGGCTTCACCTGCATGCTCCCGTATTTTTACGCAGAGTCGTATTCTTCTTAATCGTCGCCTGGAACACATTTCCTGTTAAATGTAATTGTTGTTGAATGACAGATTAATAGCAGCATTGTCCATTCGTCATCCAAGCATTTGTCTGTTGTAAACAAGTAGGCACTCCAGCCTAACTTCCCAAAATAAATGTCACCCGATACTTTTGCAAAATCTAAACATGCGTTGGTTTTCATCTCAACCTAGCTAATGACGTTCATAGGTGGATCTTTAAGTTTTTCTTTCAGTTCCACTAATATTACCACTTACCCAAAGGATTAGTAGCGTTGAGCCCGGGACCTCTACGCTGTAAAATTAATCTCACCCCCCCCCCCTAACCTAAACATATCGCTACAAGTGATCACGCCCCCCCCCCCCCCCACGAGAAGAACGACAAGGCCCACCAAGAATTCGCATATGACCGAGGGGATATTATCTGGTCAAAACATTCTACGCATGACTACTTGCAAACAAGGATTAATTACCAAAGATTACCACGGACTAGCCATGGTTCGCTTGGCTGGCTCTCTTGGTGTCGATCCAGGCTTCGTACAGTTTAGTTGATTTCTTTCTGCTTCAATTGCTGATCGATCGAACTTTCACACTTTTCAGAGAAGTTTTTAGCGTATTTGAGGGTCAAAAACACGAGAGCAATGAAAATAGACCTATCCGAAGCGCATTTTAATTATCTTTCATTTGTTCTACTATATCTTTGTAGGTGCCTTACAGCTATATTCCAGAAATCCACGCAAGGGTCAAGTCAGACAAAGGGTAAGTGTGAAGGTCAAAGCAAGTCGATAGAAATTCCCTCAGCTGTATGACACTCACATTCGCTTTTGTGGTTGTAATAAAACTGTTGACCGTTACCTTAAATGTTTGCACTGACATCAGCCGTATTCCACGAATCCACTCAAGTATGAGTGGGATTAAGGGTGAATCTTTCAGCCCTATTCCAGAAATCCACTCAAATGTGAGTGTGAGAGAACAAATGTGAGTGCAAACATCTAAGGTAAGGTCAACAATTTTAGTACAACCGTAAAAGTGAATGTAAGCGTCCTAACACCTGAGGGTATTTCTGTAGATGTGTTTTGACCCTTATACTTATATTTAGCCCCACTTACACTTGAGTGGATTTCTGGAATATGCCTGTAAGGGTCGAAGTGTGTCTATAGAATTGTCCTCAGATTTCAGGACACTCATATTCTGTTTTGTAGTTGTAATAAAATTGTTAGATTTTTGCACTCACATTTAACCTCTCGCCCTCACACTTTAGTGGGATTCTGTTAGTTTAAGAGACGTAGAGATACATGCACACATGCACGTCGTACGTTATTAATTATGTAGATTATCAGTGGATAAACACCTGATTACCTACAAAAATTTACTTGGATTACCTAGATTTCCAAGGTAACATTGTGTGGTATACTCTCTGGATTTCTGGAGTACTAAATACTTGCAATACTTCGAACCTCTGGGTTACCACTGATTTTCTGAGTTTCCTGCACATCAGATTACCTTGGATCGCCTGGAAATAAATCCACCAAAGATTACACTGAATACCGTCGTGTTACTAGGATTACCCAACGACTACTCAAGGATATTGTTGATTACTCGTGGAATGGTGATCATTTGTACATCAAATTACCAAAGTTAATACCTCCTAGCATTCTTTTCAAGATTTCAGTTGAGTAATTTTCTCTCACTTCACATGAAGGACGGATTTATTCACATTATTCACATGGATTTATTAACTTACCGTCGATCGATCCTTTACTGTAATTTTCCATTTTAAAAAGTGGTGACTAGAATTCCGTTGTACTCCTGGATTTGTTTTGACGGTATATCACGCCGAATTCGATTCCTGTGCTTTGTCGATCACCCCTCTCTCACTGGGTTCTGTCATGTGGAGGTGCGTTGAAACGCAACACCAACTGAGATACACGTGAAGCACGGAGCTTTTATTCTAGTTGGCCTTGGTTAAGAATTCCAAACTCCATCCTGATGCCATCCCATTAAGCACACTTAGATCTCTGTTTGCGGCGATAAAAATGAATGTGAATGTTTTCGGTGAATGTTGACACCATCTTGGTTAAAATAGTGATTAAAAATACTTTGTTTACATTCTTTTTTTATAAAAATAAACACACTTGGTACTACAAAAAAAAAACACTGCAAATAAACTTTAGTTAATTTTTTTTTAGTTGTGTATACATTTAAACACAACTACCGAAAAAAAAATTTGGATTAAAGTCTCTTTGTATGTATTTTTTTTAGTACCGTGTAGAAATGTAAAAAAGAAAGAAAGAACGTAAAGAAAGTATTTTTTAACCATTCTTTTTCCAAATTCTTACAGACATACTTTTCCTAGTAAAATTTGCTTCACTTGAGCTATTGTATCCACGCAAAAACATGCCGCAGTGCTCTTCTTCCCAGACGGACCAGGTGGTATTGGGATAAATGTCTTCCGGGCAATCCGCTCCCGGAAACTGCACGTATTCGTAACGCGAAGGAACTGAAACAAAACAGCATCACTATTAATATCGAAAAATAAAACACAAAAAAACATAAAAATAAAATACAAAGTATTCCAGGAACTGTCCTCATACTTCCTGTACCCAAACACGGTCATCAGCAGGGCCACCGAAAAAATCTGATTTTTCTATTTGCCCCAAACAAAAAAAAAAAATTTTCTTAATGTAATTTTTGAAAGCTTTTGTTTTTCGCAAGAGTAGTGGAAACACAACAACAAAACATCGAAAATCATACGCTGACAATTGTCTGCATTTTGATCTTATACTTCAGCGAGATGACAAGATTAGTATTCGAACAAGCCATCTCCGGATCCCTACACGGACATCTCAGTCATCTGAGCTATATATCCAACGTCATAATAAAGACTTCCACATTGCAGTCCGAACCACTGCACTGTGACTGAGGTTGGCGCTAATGACCTATAGCTGTCAATGTGCCATTAAGCCTTATCCCCTCCCCCCACTTCTTCCCAAACCCTCTCTGAAAACCACTTAGTCGTTGCTAGGACCTCGGTGGATATATATTTTGACACTAAAAATATCTAAGACGCCAGTTGATGAAGCAGTTGAAATCATAGAATCATTCTTCTATTTCTTATTCTACATGGACTCCTGGTTAATGAACCCTTTACCTATTGGTTTATTGCATTACGTTTTATTTATATTGTTTGGTTCTTTTTAACTCACTAAAAGCGTTTCCCAGCCTTGCCCGGAAAAAGGGGCAAGGGGCAAGATGTTGGAAGTAAAATTTACAAACAGTTTAAAAAAAATAAGCCATTTATGCCTACCTACTACCTTGAAAAGACTTCTAGAAATATGCTTTTTAAGTGTTCAAAATGAGTTATTTTGAAGGGCTCCGAGACACATAATTCCTTTGGGATTTGTTTAGCTTCTCTGTAACGTGTGTCACAGTGGCAACCAGGACAACTGTACTGTGACTGTGGCTGGTGCTAATACATAATATACAATATAAACATCATATAAATGATATGTAAACCCTATCATGTGTTTTTATAAGTAGGTATATTTGTGTAAAATTCCAGGTTTTAACAATACAAGTGTGGCTGCTTTGTGACGTCTTCATATTTACGAAATTACAGCAAAAATATCTAGCTGGGATTAATTTACATGAATGAAAAATTGTCATGAAAAATATCCTCACTATTCCATGATGAACTGGGGAAATGACTTGTCACGATTTTTTTATGATTTATCATGATCAACTGTCATGATTTATCATCATAAATAAACACCATCATGAACATCATGATAAATCATCATAGCAGATCATGATAAATCACGAATATCATTTATTACAAATCATAAAAAATAATGACAAGTCACTGCCCCAATTACTCATGGAATAGCCATGATTTTTTATGGCATTGTCATGACAATTTCCTGACAATTGTCATGACTGCACAATAACCGATACCAACTTTACTGATCCGATTTCGATCAAATTTAAAAAAATGTTGCCAGTGCCGATACAGATACCCAAAATGTAATTCATACATTTGTTATCAATGGTGTAGTTTTCTTCAAAAGTCCAATAAATTTATTAAAACATAAATTATTTAAATGGTAACCAACAGTTGATGGAAAGCTAAGAAGATGGTCAGTGAATTCCTGAGCAAAACGTAACAAACCTCATGTCGTAATCTCGAACAGTTCCTGAATTATCGATATTTCAGCGCAAGTTGCTGATGCCGATTCGAAACTGGTGCCACCGCTATCGACACCCGATCTGATCCAGCATCAGTATAAGAGCAGCCTTAATTATTACCAATGTAATTCTTTACTAATCGGAAAGAAAAATATTTTTGGAAAAATTTCCAGAAACATTACGGAAGATTTCTGGAAAAATGGGAAAATGGGGAAAAACTGGAAACTTACTGCAAATTTAGTTTCTGTACATATCCTAATAATTTTTCTGTCGAGGCTTATAAGAAGCCAATGCAGAGGTATCAATTAATGCGTAAAACAAATCAACTTAAATACAATAACAGCTGTACTAATATTCCAAATTACTGCATTTGTTAATGAAATTCACAATATTGAGGCAATGCATTAGACAAACTTTCTGTATTTTGCGTTCTCTTCTACCAACCGACACTGAACAGTAGGGTGGTTCTATTTTTTTTTTTCGATATTTATAATGATAGCCCCCTTAAAAATTGTGTTTTGGCACTAAAAATAAAGTGCCAAAAACTGAATTATGCGACTCGAAATCTTAGGTCTCCCCATGGGAGCCAAAATTTCAGTTTTTTATTCCTTTTTTACGAAAATCGTGCCGGTTGCCTATGCTCTTCCAAATTTTTTTCTTACAAATGTATAATGCTAGGCTAATTAAAATTTATGTTAAGGCATTCATAATAATGTTGTGAAGTCTGAATAATATGACTCAACATCTTAGGCCTCCCCAAAAAGGCCAAAAATTCGGTTTTTTATCAATTTTTTACGAAAAACATGCTAGCTGCTGATGTTCTTCTAAACTTGTTTTAAAATAGAAACCAAACCAAATCAGCTTTTATTAACTCATGTAATACTGGTAGACCTTTGTTTTTAAATTTGCACAGACGTTGGCTAAAGTCTGAACAGAACATAGTAGATTACATCGAGTTGTTTAACACCATGTTAGTTACTCGGCTTTAAAATCTATATGGACTCAAATTGTGGGAGTATTTTTCTGTCAAAATTCTAGTTTTGATGAAGCCATCCCTAGCTGAGGCACTACAGATGCTAGACAAAGCTTCTGTCACTAACTTCACAATTCTTTCAACCGCATGGGAGTGACAAGGCAGATTATGGAAGTTGAAGTTGCACCGTGATTCTACTTCTTTTAACCGTCTCTGTGGTTCATCATTTGCCAAACTGACGGTAAATGGAGGTTCAGTGAAAGTTCATTCCTGCCAGTTCATCATGTCGATGTAATCCTTACACTGGAAATTCAGTGGAGGAATCGAAAACCTACTAATGTTGCTTTTCTTTGGAGTTTACCTAACACTGAAAAAAAACCCCAGTGGCAGGCCATAGCGGTCGAAATATTCGCAGATGCCTAAAACGACCCAGTGACTGCCGGGTCGGTCGCAAATGTCCAAATTGATGACGCACCATCCGGGAAGGTTCGGCACGTGATTTAAAGGCAAGGTGCCCAAGAGCATAGCGTACCTTGGTATCAAAATGGCGTTGATTTCGGAGGTGATCATTCCGTAGACAAAACGTTTCTCTTTCGTCAATTTCCAAAATGGTTTCGTGTTCGCCGATGGTCAAAATGGTAATGGTTTGAGGTAAAACAGCAGCAAATGTCAGTTCAATTCTCACAAGGCCGCTTTTCAGTAAGTATCGCCGGTGTGTTGGTCGTCCGTGAGGTCGAAGCAGAATAAACAATGTCCATTAGCGAACATGTTGTAAGTAATGCCGTTCCTAATATTATGAAAAGACATGCCTAAACCGCTATACATCGACATGTAAGCGTTTACGTAATTGTTGTTGTCAAAGTCAAAAGTTAGCAGTTTTTCATTAAATATTTCACCATCAAAGGGTTATATTGAGTCCAAAGTAATAAAAATAGAATGGATGTTTTGCGTATTGTAAGCTACATGTCTTGTCATGCCAACGACTACTCGACTCGGAACGTTTCCATTAAAGGGATTATCTAGCTGTCCGCTTCTCACCGCCTGTACCAAAGTGTGGGCCCTTAGTTCAGTCTTCCCATAGTGATATTTTACTGATTAAAAATCGCCTAGCATGTGAGCATGTGCCAATAAAATGTTTGGAGAAAGCTTTACTTTGCGCACGTGTAGAGAAGCATCTAGAAACTCAACAATAGGATTGATGTTGGTGTCTATAACGGCGGCGGTCAAATATAAATGGAAGGGGGATCTATGAAGAATGAAACGAAACTTTATTTCTGTATTGCTTGAAATTAGTCTATGTTGCATGGCTAGATCGTGATGCACTCGGCCCATTAATTCTATGTGAGCACTTCCGCAAAACCTCCTTGTTTTTTGGCAGGGGTGCCCCACCCGGCAGCGTTCAGTTGAGAGTTTTTAGCTTCGCTAGAGTAACTCAGCAGCGTTTGCAGGAAAGCTTAAAGATTGTAGTTGTCGTTGGTGCTACCTGCTAACTTTCCATTAAAAAAATATCCACTTGAGAAAACAGATTGTAACCATAAATTAGACACGTTGACGTGAGCACTTTGGGCAGCCATCACCAGCGAGCACACGTGCTTTGAGGTACAATAAAGTCTGGGACGTAACTTTCGTTTCCAGGAACGGTAAAGTCCATGACTTGACCAGCCACAACTGGTGCCTCCGGTCTATACTCTTCATTTTTGGTTTTTTGAATAGAAAGTTGTGTCAGTTGCACAGAAAACAGGTCCAGAGGGTTCCACAAACATTCGCAGGAAAATGGGCGGCTGAAAAATGAGCGTTTGCCTGGCAAGAGCTCAGGTTTATATGGAGGTCCCCTCCCCCACCACCAACCCCTTAATGTAAAACTGTTTTAATAGCATTCTTCCTTTTTTTTTTCTGGTCGTCTTGCCTTCCCCTAAACGTTTACGCTTTATTTTCATACAGGGGCCCCTCAACCCACATCCCCGTGAAGTTTTTTTTCCTATATCACTCATTACGTGCTGGCAGTTTCGTTTAATCGATCCCTAGCAGCATCTTGAAAGCATTTTCCAGCCAAATAATCTGCTCCTATACCAATACCTGTGTTAAGGGCTTTTTACCGAAATAGCTACTTATGCTTCTTAAAAAGGGCATAGCCACATGTCTTAAAGAGCTAAATAAACTGCCTATCCCGTGCCCGGCTTGTGTATGCCTGCCGGTGAAGACTGGGATCCCACCTCCCGCCTGGTCTGTGTAATAATTAGTATACGGACATGAATAACTCATGGTGAAGTCACAATGACAAGATGACGAAGCTACCTACGCATTTATAGGTCTCAGGTGCAAGCTAACGATGATGTGACCAGAAGGGCCGAAAGGTATGGGAGCGCCAGTATCAGCTCTGACATCTATATTAATATTATGTATATATAGTTTCGGTTAATAAAGTATAATAATGTAGCCTGTAAAATGGCACGTTTGTAGCTTTCCCTTTTTTGCCCTTGACGTTAATGCTTCATAACAAAAATGCTTTAATGTCGCCTACAAATTGTGGCGTAATAATATCGGTGTATACCCATAAAGATTTAATAGGGCTATCGTAATAATCCTGCATGGATCCTCAAATTTGAAAAGCGTGAGGAATGCTGATAAAATCGGAGCACTTAATCCAAATTTTTCAACAAAGCTACCCGATAAAATAAGGTAAGTATTCCCTATGTCAGATTGCAACTATCTAATTTGAAACTTTCCATACCTTTTATTATAGCCTAATCTAGGAAGGGGGAGCTCCCCGGCTGAAAGCCTTGGCTTTGCCTCTACTCTAAATGCTTTAATTTCGTCGTTAATATCCAAGGCTAAATTGTTCATAGTTCTATAATAAGGTCCATACCTAATGCACCTTAATTTTTAAATAAGTACATTAGAGTTTTGAAGCACGAGACTGGCTCCGTCTTCGTCGGTCAATTCTATCGTGTTTCGATTAGTATTAAAATTGTTGTGAAATGATACTTGAGACAAGGCTACTTCATACAGTTTCTCCAAATGGATCGGTTTGGCTAATTGTACGGTATACTTTTGCAACGTTTTTTTTGGATAAAGATCCATAGACGCATTGCTAGGAAGGCACAGATATAATCCTTCATTTGTATTTAAATTGATTCTAGAACGGTAACTCAAGAATTAAAAGAATCGCGGTAGCCTAACTACTTGACGAAATATTCAGGACGCCCCTGACATTTCCTGGTACGGAGTGCACGTTCGACTTTATATACCTGTGGGGCTTTACCGATTGTAATTCTTGCCCGTACCACAGGCCCAAAATCTCTTGGTTATCATAATCATTCGTGTAGGTACGAATGGGATTTTTACGATTTTTGCCTTTAATATAAAGGCACTCCTCCGACCAATTTGGAGTGTAGCCTTTGTCAACCACCCTAGCTCTAAGCCCCATTCTAACCGGGTCACCTACAGCAAACCGGGGGGGGGCCGCCCCCCCCACCAGCCCAAACAGATTGGCAAAAACCTATCCGTTATTACCTTCGTTTACCTGTACAGGTTTCATTTTAATGGACCTATGATACGAATGGTTACAAAAGTGCAATATATCTTGCAAAACGTCTCCGTATCTATTGGTGTTGTTGGCATGTAAATAACGACTGATTCTCGTGCGCAGCGTTCGAATTACCCGTTTGGCAGGGCTACATTTAATATTTTCGTTTTGCGTGACGTAATGGTGTACATTAAATCTATTAAATACCCTGTTTACTGGAGCATTGAGGAAGTCAGTTCCGTGGTTGGACCTTCCAGCCTCTGGCACGCGTCCTGTATTAAATAATTAGGTTAAGGCATGACTCACCGAAGCCCCGTCTTTACATTTTAAAGGTCGCAAATGCCTGTTTCGTAAACACGTCAGTTACGATCAATAAAAAATGAACATAATCATTCCGTTGAGCCAAAGTACTCACGTCAGCAGGATCCATCTCCCAAAGTTTATCTATAATGCCCACCCTAATTCTGTTGCGTTGAAGTTTACGTATATATAGGCCTAAACAATGTATAATTAGCTTGGCCAGCCAACCAGTTTTTAATTTCATCGAGCAAAATTCTATGCCCTTGTCCCTGACAGAACTGCGCACCCTAGCAACTCCTCCGCAAGCACCTTCATCTCGTGGATTGTAATCAATAGATTTTAAAACGTCACTCGTGGAAGTCGTCATCTCATTGATCCGCGAATTAAATCCACGACGTTTGAACCTTCGATTGTTTTGCCATCATGTATCTGCTGACCTATAGCGTCGTACTTGACATCACCACTATCCAAAAAATGTCTGATTCGCCCCCTGTATTTTTTAGGTAGTACTGACATGTCTGGACTAAACTCAGTTACAAGCTCCCCCAAAGTACACGACGTGCTTGTAGTACGACCATTGAACGTACTGGCAGAGCCACATGCTGCCCTACACGCTGGCTGTGCCAGCTCTAATCACCTGTCTGGCCGCGGGAGTGGGCATCTGGGGCGCCGCAGTTGTGGGGGCTCTGAAATATGCTAACATCACTTTTAACGAATCAGCTTCGTACTTTTTGGCAACGTGTAATAACGTTGAAGTATTTGAGTGTAAAGCTTGGATATGATGTATTCGGTAAAGGTTTGGTTGGTTAATATCTCCTTCATAGAATCTTCCAAGTTATCGAGCAGCTGGGTAAATTGCGACCTGGGGTGAGGAATGGTCCTGTCCTCTCTGACGGTAGCCCATAGAGACCAACTGCATGCGTTTACAAATTTTTTTTGTTGCCGGATAATAAACTGCCTGGTAGACTGAGAATTGGCGTTAGGAGTGCACCTAAAAATTCACCCTTTCGATTTTCGACTAAATGTTTGTGTTTTTCTTTTTCACAGCAACTTCTAAAAAATACTTTTAGCAGCACTTTTTTGTACTTCTTGAGAATGGTTTTCTGAATTTTCGTTAAAGGTACTCTTCTTTTTAATAAGTTTAGTGATGCTAAACACAGCACACGTCGCACATCGGGGCAACTTAGTAAAATGTGTTTGCCGTGCTGAGCGATGGCTTTCGAACGCTGTAATTCGAGCAATGGAATGAAATAGAGGATTCTCTCAGCCATACTACGTAGGCAGGTACAGTGTAATTGGTATTTTTAATAGGTTTAAACGGAATTTTAACGCTTCGGGAGTGGAAGGAAAGATGCACGTCAATTAGTAGAAAATCGTAGAATCCTTTGGTGGAATCCTTGTAAATGGAAGTTACAAAGCCTTTGTTAACTCGGAGTTGGCTGCCCAGTACTTGTAATTGGTCGAGACTTCAGTTTGATTTGAACAGAAAAAAGTACTGGGTGTTTAAGGAAAGAGTTCTTTTGTGAACGACGTTAATTACAGATACACTTTTGTGGTGCGTGCCTCTTAGAATAACGTTATTAATGGCTGGCTGGTATTTGGTAAAGCAAGTCGTCCAAAATTAGGATAGAGTCACGTGGCAAACTATCGAAATATCTTGGTTAAATTTAGAGTGAAATTGAATGGGAATCGGGCTGGTTTTACTCAAGACGTCAAAAAGAGTCCGATTTCCCCGTAGCAATAAATGACGCAGGTCGGAGGTGGGTTGATAAGGTCTTGAGAGTCTAAAATCTGTTTTGATATAGCTGTACTCTTGCCAGAAAACGAGGAACCACAAAAAAGTAGTTGGCAGGATGTTTCATTCTTGCATCCATGACTGATGCCACTCCCAACTCCCACTCCCATTTATACCACTGTTGAGAACGAAATTTATTTGTTGGTGGTTTAAATCGATTTTTTTAGGCCTAAATCTAAATAGGGAACTGAATTGTAGTGTGATTTTAATTTAGTTTAGGCTTACACCTGAAGGGACAGGTTTTTTTTCCTTTTTAAGTCACTCTCGTCTTTCTACATGGTAACAGTTATGTACTCATAATATCAACCATATATTTTGTATTTACAAACTATTAAATAAAAGAAAACACACAGACAAGTTCTTTTTTGTTGGTTATGCTTTTTTCGTTCTTTAATCATTGTGAAATTTACAGACGTCAATCATGAGTATTGTAGTAACTCGAATTAATCACTCTAGGAAACATTGCAAATTTCAAGACGAATAGGTTGAACAGGTCGAAGACTCTTTCGGTGTGTTTACTTAACCAGGCTGGAAGAAGGATTTCGAACGGTAGTACGAATTTATCATCGTCTACCAGGTTCTATACAGGTGTTTGATCGTTCTTATAAATGTCCATTAAAACGTTTTGTCTAGTCGTCTTTGTCTTCAACGATTTAATTCATGAAATGGCACTAGTCATAATTGTTTTTCAGATGCTTAATACAGTATCTTCATTTTGGGGCATGTGAAATCGAAAGTAGAACTGTACGCCTCTGGAATGAGAGCCGGCACAGTAAGATTTCAATTGAAATTCACCGTACAGGGCGTTGATAATGGTGGCGCACAAGTTCTTGTCGATGTTGGGTGAGTTGATGTGAGCGCCATAAGTGAGGAATGTACCGGCCGTAGCAGGAGTCTTTTGCCGGCGTTTGACGGCCAACTTTACTTTGGGAGCTGGCAGCAGTATGTCTGTCATGGTGTGATTTCCAACGCTGAATGAATGAAGCCTTTTTCTCGAGTATTATTATATACGAATATTACTGCGTTATTTTTGT
>JAHWFP010146700.1:23130-55069 GCA_023313725.1 Lithobius niger
GGGGAGGGCTGTAAGCTGCCCGAAGCGAGTTCCGGGGCGGAGCCCCGGAAGCTGAAGCATTTTATGCTATTTTAGTGCCTGTTTCTAGCCTCCAGTGAAAACTGAAGCAACAAATTGTCAAACAAATTTTGGTGATTTTATTTATTCATTTTTTAGGATGGTAGGTTTCGTAAAGATTTTATTGTGACTAAATCATGTTTTTTTTTAGATATTTTTTTTTCCAAATTAAATTAAACCGAGTTCAGTTTAGAATTACATAAACAGGCCAGCTAGCCATTGACGATTGAGGGTTGACTTAATTGTACATTTTGGACTTTTAGGCTATAATGAATGACGACGACTCCTGTGTGCAAGCATAGGAAGAAGGTCAGGGGCAGAACATTTTTTTTAAATGTACTATCGAAAGGTGAAAAGTAATGAAATATTTTTCTCAGTTGTATCCCAAACAACTATAGGCCTAGAGGTAACATTGTAAAAAAAACTTTCATATTTTAAAACATAAACATGCTCCAGTTTTTAAATAATGGATCGTCGAAAGACGAAAGAAATGACGAAATTTTTTACCTCAGTTTTGTCCAAAACAACTTGAGGTATTACTGGAGAAAAGCTTCCACATTTGAAATCAACATGCTCCAATTTAATTTTTTTCCATTGATTCAGGGGATCTTGGGGACCGGTCATTATTTATGGCCGTGGGGGTGGGGTGGGAAATGAAAATGTGACCACTAAATTTTTGATGACTGCCCCTTCAAGACCTGAAAAAAACCTTGATTTCCCCCCACCCTAAGGTCCTAAAATGATGTGACTACCTCCCAAAAAATATTTTATACCCATCTTTTGTCGAGATTCCTATAACAGTATGATGAACACACTGTTTGCTTGTATGACCACATCCTAACATAGTCAGCACCTGAAACGCAGAAGACACCAAGAAACCAGGTGCCAAGGCTTTTCTATAAAGTTTTTTTTTGTAAAAACTGTACTTCGAGTAATATTATTATTAGTTTCAAAACCTTCTAAACAGCATGTGGGGGTCTGGGGGGCTTGAAGGTGAGCCGTTTTTGGAAATTTTGACTTCTGAAAGTGCCATTTTTGTGGTCCAAAAATGACTTTTTTCCAGTTGGTCAATGTGTTTTTGACCTCTTCCTTTTGACGGGACCTGAAAAATTTATGACCTCCCCCTTGAGAGGGTCCTCCGGCCTCCCCGGCGATAAATAATTACCGGTCCCGTAGGGTAATTTTTGCCCTCATTTCGTGGCCTTTAAGTCCCTTTTGTCCTTTAATATGGGATCTTATGTACTCTTGTCGTCAAATTGTGAATCTTTGAAATTAACAAGTTTAAAATTTTTAACAATTTTCATTTGAAAAATGTAGTTGTTTCTGCATTAATACAAATCCAAATTTAATGGCGATAGGTTAACAGAAAAAGGACAACAGAAAATCAAACGGCTAATTTTTCCAACTCGATTTTTGATTTTGCCAACTGTATCCGATTTTCACGAAGTACAGCTTTAGTTCACGTTACTGTTTTAACTAAAACCAAGGCACTGATTGATGGACTAGCAGAGGAACTAGTAAATCAAATAACTCTGCATTATTTTATTAGATTAATTTGATATCACAACTTTAGACGGCGATAACTTGGCAGAAGTCCTTACGCAGAGTTTGTTGATATTTCTGCTTTACTTAAGAAACGTTTTACATCCTGGCAGTGATGTTGTATTTTGGTATATTAATATGCCAGTAATTTTCTACCCTCCTAAAATACCAGTTACGAGTTGCTCCACGCTAAAACCCCGTCTAAGCGGCGCTGTCTAACAGAAAGGAAGTAAAATAGCAACTCAGTTTTTAGTTTTGCCAACTGTGTACGATTTTCGCGAAGTTAATTGTATCACAACTTCAAACTCGGTGGGGATACAGTTTTGTCCATTTTTTGTTTTTATTTTCTACATTATCTGTGATACGTATAAGTTATGGTGGTGACATAGCAAACAAAACGGCCAAGTCAATTTTTCAATTTCGCCAACTACGCAAATTTTCGCGGAGCTTCTCTTCCCCACTCCTTACAGTCTAGTTATGCAGGGAAGCAACCAGAAATGATCAGGGGCAGCGTTTCAGTTACTCCCAAGCTACACAGAAGTTTTACGAAAACTGATGGAAAAAAAATGTATTGTAAACTTTACTTTCCAACTGACGAAATGATGATAATAATTAACCAGTGCTCGTGGAAACTGGAATTTGCAGTGAAAATGTGACCTATTTTGCCAACTCGACAACTCGAATTTGCCAACTCGACAACTCGAATTTGCCAACTGTATGTGTTTCTTGGATGGTTGAGGGGAGCTCCCCCCCCCCCAGTCGCTTCGGCCCTGTTGGTCTGTCGACGTGCCCTTTTAATATGGACCTTTCTGATTGGTCAAGTGGTTCAGAGGTTAGGGAGCTCCAAACAACAAAATTGATTGTTTTACATTGTTGTAAACATTGTTATTATGCAACAATGCCAAACTAAACATTAAATATATCAGTGCGTTTGCAAGGAGATACTACAGTACTATTTAGAAGTGAAAAAACGTGACTGCTCAAAATCTAAGGAAAGCCCCCCAAAAAAATTGGCCAGAAAACTAGAATGGTGTTTTTATATCATAATTGCTAAGAAAAAAAATTGGATTTCATCAATTTGGATAAAAAAGATCTGATATCTAGCCCAAAAAATAACTTAATAAGAATTCCCGAGAAGCCCTTCGGCCGTGTGAAGTCGTGATATCAAACGCCAAGTTTTTTTGAGAAGCTAATCCCACCGACAAGGACTTCAAAACTTAAATGATATAATTGAAAATTGCGCATTAAGCAATTTTCACAAATTTTATTTAAGCTTCGAACTATTACTCCGTAGGTTTAGCTAGGCGAAACGTTTGGCGTTTGATATAACGACTGCACACGGCTGAAAAGCTTGGCGGGAATCCATAAAAACAAAATTTGTTTTTTTTTTCGCAACAAACAAGCCACGCATCTCCTTAATGGTTGAGTGCAAAGTTGTGGTGCATTCACGTGCACCAGGGATCAATCGGTTAAGTTAATCCTAACGTAACAACGGGCGCTTTTTTCTATACATCGGCCGTTTTGAAACGCATTTGAACCGCTAGATTGGCGCCATCTAGTAACACTGACATCGTTAATCGTGACCGTTTTCTCCCTGGTGCACGTGGACGCACGAACTTACTCAATAATTAAGGAGACGCGCGGTTTGTTTGTTGTGTAAAAAGAAATTTCTTTGCCCATTCCTTCGCTTGTTGAAATCAAGTGCTACACAGAATTAAATAATGGTGTAATGGCGCTAGATGCTGCAGCTTGTTATTCGGTGAATAGGCAGGCACCTTTAATAACCACAAATGGACGTAAAATACACTAAATGCGTCGTACAGTTCATACGAAAGTTATCATGAACACAGACGGACAAACAGACATACCTTACACCAGCACCTTCGCATAGGACTAAAACAATTACAAAGTGAACCATCAGACTTTGCCTACTTACCTGAGTAAGCGTCGGCCTCTTCTCGACACAGCGGGTCTGTGTTGTTTAATCCATCTTTCAGAACGTCTGCTTCCTTTTCCAGGTTGTTGACGGCATTCTCCAATTCATCGAGGTGTGCGGAGTTCTTTTTGTTGCATTCGGCTAAGTTTTGGATTTGCGAATTTACGAATTTGTATTCTTTATCGATCGTTTGACTCGTACCTTTATTATGCCCAAAAATCAGGATGTTGTTTTGTTCAGCGCCGTTCAACCGGGTTTCTGCTGTGCCCTTGAAGTCATTGAAAGCATTTACGAACGCGGTCATCCTGGGTGTTAAATCATCGCATGAGGGAATATCCCGTTCACAAACGACGCCTGCATATTTCCTGCACGATGCTGATATCCATTCACCGGCTTCGTATGCCGCTGTGTTGCCCGACACCATGATAGCGCATAGGCCCACGTATTCTCTGGTGTTAGGTTTAGGTTTGCCCCAGTGGACGTAATTAAGAGGAGAATTGTCGTCCCAAACATACTCGCCGTCAGCACTAGGTTTCTCCAAGCCCAGCCAGAAATCGATGACTTGTGACAAGTTTCCAAACAAATATTCTTCCATACATACCTGTTTGGCCTCAGACTGAATGGTCATTAGATGTGACGTATCGTCAGCGTCCTTACACGCAGCTTCAGCAGTCATCTTTTCCACCACTTGCAGGGGCTCCAGGTACTTGATACATTTTTCTTCTTTAAACTTTTTCCAATGTCCACATTCACCATTTTCGGAGTTCGGTTTACCTGTGAACAAAAATAAGACAAAAACCGTGGTAACAGGGACCGTACACAAATGACGCAAACCCAAGGTGGGGGGTCAATGGGAAGGGTTTTCTATTTCTTTTTCGTTTCTTTGCTTTACCTTAAATATTATGTATAAGGTCCTTGCATCCGTATTTATTTAACACTTATCGAGCCCAATTGGCTTTCTGTCCCGTGTATAACCTTATTTCACGCTTTAATTGTGTTCCTTTCTGTTCACTTGGTGTGTGATGCGCAGACAAGCATCCCATCAGTGCAGATTGGAAACTGTATGATTATGTGTATATGTATGCGTGTTAAATGCTCCCTATGGACGTTTCCTTTTAAATAAAAAGGCCATGTCAGTAGGCTGGGTGGTAGAACTCCGGCCTTTGGTTCCGAAGGTCGTGGTTTCGATTCCCTGCTCAGGCAGCCTGACATTTAAGTTCAAAAGGCAACGTAATTAGGTTTGCATCCGTATTCATTTAACACTTATCGAGCGCAATTGGCTTTCTGACCCGTTTATAGCCAACCAGAGACGTCGGAAAGGATAAAAGTTGGAGGGGTGTAAATCAGAAATTTACCGACATAAATTTCCATCTAGCCAAAAATTTTTTAATTTTTCCATAAAACGTCCCTGCCTTCAACCCCCTTTATTACACCTACTTTTTTCTTTTTTTTTTTTTCACTTCACCCACCTGACCACTTCGACCAGTTCAATCAGTTCAAGATGATTTTACTTAACACCCACTTTGCTTCTTTCGTGTTCGAAAATCACCACTCCAAACTCGTGTTTCTGGAGACAGTTTGGTTCAATGTCTGATGTAACGCATGCTATTTGTTGCTTCCTCAGCCATCAGTAGCTTACAGATCTACAATCAGAACTCGGCACACTAAGATTTCTACAACATAAGTAATGTTCGCGAGACGAGGTGGTTGATATTTGAGCGTGCGCGCGCGCGTGACGTCACAGTTTATCGACTAAATCCTGATGCAATCCCTCAATTGCGTTGAAAGGAGATGTCACTTTCGGTTCACTGATTCTTTAGGAATGATCCGTTGAGTTTGCTTATGGTTTCTGTGTATTAAAGATAAGTACCAAACTGTCTCCCGCAGGAACAGGTTGGACGAGTATGTCTAGATGGTTTTCGGAAGGACTACATCTGTATCCTGCCATTCGATGAACGTCTTGTAACTTTCTGCCCTCTTTTGCCTTATTTTTACTCTTTTAAAAAAATTCGCAAAAAAAAAACACGTTACGATGGACAGGGCATTAATTGGTTGCTTTGAAAAAAAAATGACTTCCATACTGCAAACATGAATTTAGCTGATTTTATTTGTTAATTTCGTAGCAAAGGTAGCCTATATTTTATAGTTACCACGTCACTGGGACTAATAGAACACGTCGTGCCAGTACTGGGTAAGCAACAATGGTTTCCGGATGAACTTTTTTGGGGGGAGGGGGGAGAGGACAAATGGGAACTTTTAATAGAAAAAATAAAAAAAACGGGACTGGCTCTATAATTCACAAATCGGCTCGAGTAATATTTACACCACCCAATAGTAATATTTACCACCCAATGGGTGCTATCTCACACATGGCCAATCTGCGAGAACTACGTCAAGATGACGTCCAGGACGAAGGATCGGCCATTTCGATTGGCCATGTAAAGGGTATCGCCCATTGGCTCATAAATCCGATACAGTTCTTCCCGGGTGGTATACCTAATTTATCGCATGGTCCATATAACTTTCAAAATGAAAAACAAAATTTTTGGAGTAAATGGAAAGTTGGATTTCATGGCTGTGTTGTTTATGCAAATATTATGTTGTGATGTTTTCATAATGTTGCATTGATGTAATCAGGCTTGCGGTCGATACCATTTGAGCGAGGGGGGGGGGGGGTTGTGTGTCTTGAGGGTGGGCTTTTTTTTTCAAATGTGTAGGAGAAATGATTTATTTGAATTCAATGGACTGATGTCTATTATCGTATTGCACATCACAGAAACTTCATCTTGTAAAAATTACGTCGTTCACCTCACAGTCACGTTAATGTGGCAATATCCAAAATCACCACACTTTAGTGTGACAATATGAATATCACGCACAGTAAAATGTGGTGATATGGGATATATCTTTGATCGTTTTTAGCATCGTGAAAGTTAGGGACCGGGCGATAAATTCAGATGCAAACCTATTTCCGTCGCCTTTTGGACTTAAATGTCACCATGCCTGAGCGGAAATTGAACCCTCGACCTTTGGGACCAAAAGTTGACAGTTCAATTCTCGATATTCTGATATTTAAGTGTAAAAGGCAACGGAAATACGTTTGCACCAGCTTTTTGCAAAAAAAAAGTTAGTTAATCTAATGGAATTCAAACAAGTAAAAACCTTTTCACAAATACACAACAAAGCTAAGACGTCTTGGTTGACGCTGACGTTGGTTGGGGTTGACGTCACTTCCGGCGATTCGGGGTGGCGTGAGGTGTGAAGGGTGAGTCACTGGGTGAACGTAGATTTTACGTGGAATTTGGTAGAAGTGCCATCATCAAAGGTCACATGACTGGAAGTGACATTGTCTTGGAAAATGATGTCACTTCCGGTTTTCATGGGGCCACATCTTGGAAAATGGCGTCCCTTCCGGTTTGTAGGAAGTGACGTCATTTTCGAAGATGGTAGCCCCATGAAAACCGGAAGTGACGTCATCAGAGATCACGCGACCGGAAGTAACGTCGTTACAAGTCACGTTACAGGAAGAGGCGTTATCAGATGTCACTTGACCGGAAGTGACGTCATCTGAAAATTTACGCAGTTTCGGTAGAAGAAAGGTGAGGGACGGAGGGGTGGAGGATCGTCCCACAACGCGAGGTCCGGATAGAAGACTAATCTTGGTGGGGTAAGGAGCAGAGGACGAGTGTCTGGAGTGAACATAGATTTTACATTTATTTTGGTAGAAAATACAAGGAATTTGCAGAGTTTATGTAGTCTGAAGTGGGAAGGATTTACTAGGTTTGAAAGGGTCGCGTGATATTGGGGGAGGTCGATCTTGTTCCGTGACCTTGACCATTGACCCTGACACCAAATGGGGAACACCCACCATTTTTTTTTCGATATTGACATCACTTCTGGTCATGAGGTGTCGCCGCAGGGGGTGACTGGAAGAGCCATCATTGGTCACACATGGCTGGAAGCACTATGTAGAAAATGACGTCACTTCTGGTTTTCATGGGGGCCACCATCTTGTGAAATTGCGCACTTCCGGTTTGTAAGGAGTCACGTGACGGGAAGTGACGTCATCAGATGTCACGTGGCCGGAAATGACGTCATCACATGTCACGTGACTGGAAGTGACGTCATTAGATGTTGAGTGACCGGAAGTGACGTCATCAGATCTTGCGTGACGTTGTCCTTTGACGTTGGGATCAGTGACTTGTGACCTTGACTCATGACCTTCACCTTGACAGGTGACCTTGTTTTTATTTATTCGTTCCTTAAAATAGACATTCCCCTACTCCCATATATGGCCGTGTTTTGGAGAATTGGTGTGATTTCCCGTTTGCATGAAAATATTGTGACGTCACTACATCTGCTAATTATTGTTGAGTGTCCTTACAAATTAAACACCACCAGTAGCAATTAACGCCCACCGGCTAGTCGCCCAAGTGTTAGAGATTGCTACTACGAATTTCAATAGAATGATGACTGCAATATTTTCCACTGCAGACTTCAATAGGATAAGGATTATAGAGATGCCGACTGTGGACTTCAATAGGATAAGGATTATAGAGATTCCGACTGCGGACTTCTATAGGATAAGGATTATATAGATTCCGGCTGCAGACTTCAATAGGATAAGGATTATACAGATTCCGACTGCGGACTTCTATAGGATAAGGATTATAGAGATTCCGACTGTGGACTTCAATAGGATAAGGATTATAGAGATTCCGACTGCGGACTTCTATAGGATAAGGATTATAGAGATTCCGACTGCGGACTTCAATAGGATAAGGATTATAGAGATTCCGACTGCAGACTTCAATAGGATAAGGATTATAGAGATTCCGACTGCGGACTTCAATAAGATAAGGATTATAGAGATTCCGACTGCGGACTTCAATAGGATAAGGATTATAAAGATTCCAACTGCGGACTTCAATAGGATAAGGATTATAGAGATTCCGACTGTGGACTTCAATAGGATACGGATTATAGAGATTCCGACTATGATCTTATTTATATACACAGGGCAGCCACCAGTATACGGCCGATTTCTGGAACATTGTTGTGATTTCCTGTTTGCAGGAAAATACTGTGACACCTAAGGCAGCCGCCCATATTTGGCAGGTTTTGTGGAGCAGTCGTGATTTCCCGTTCGCATGAAAATACCGTGATAAGTAGGGCTGCCCACCGTATACGGCCGGTTTTATGGAGCATTGTTGTGATTTTCCGTTTGCATGAAAGTACTGTGGCGTCACTAAATCTGCTTAATATTGTTGAAGGCCCTTACAAATTAAACACCACCGTTAGCAGACTGCTTGGTCGCCTAAGCCTCCGAGATTCTCACTACGGACTTACTTCAATAGCATGAAGATTATCGATATTCCCACTGCGGACAAACAAACAAAAAAAACTATGATCTTAGTTATGCAGATTTCTCACAACCATACGTCAACTGAAGCAGCCTGCTTGAGCAGCTGAATCGACTCAATTTTAAACCTTAGTCAACTACAAGGAGAAAGAATTCTTGTAACGGGAAGGACACCCGGTAAATCTTGTAACGGGAAGCACACCCGGGGATTCGAGCCACGAAACCTAAGGACCAAAACAACGTCCATATTAGGCCAGAATGAATCCCATAGTTGATGAATGAGACTGGCAGCTTCTTCTACTACCCTGTCCGGCACTGACTGGTAGGGACTTTGCCAGTGTTCCCTTGCCAGTCCCCAACCAGATCATCTTCTTCAGGAAGCTCTGCCACCGCCCGTCCACAACGACCGCGAGGTATTTTAGGATTTGCCTTCTGATTTAATTCAATTCTAATTATTCGTAATTCAGTAAAATTATTTAACGGGTTCCGTTAGTATCCGGGTTCAAAAGTTATTATGCAGACACGCATACAGACAACGGAACAGATTGAGTATATAGTTTTCATTGTTTCTTATCACCGCTATACTTTGTTCCACATTATGTTTTCAGAAAATTGACTGTATGTCGCCACGTTTTCTTCCACTATGAGTGCAAAAAATCCGTAAACATCCCATTCGTAAACTTAAACAGTAACTTTGTTGAGTCTCCAAGTGTGATATCAACATGTTTTTGCACTCTTAGTGCAAGGAAACGAGTCGTCATCCAGTCAGTTTTCTGAAAACATAATGTGGAACAAACTATAGTACCACCACAAACGTACTGAGTGGTTAGGGCGTAAGCCAGCTAATCTAAACGTAGAGAGCTCGAATCCCGTTCAAGCTGCAAAAACCTATGTATAATTATTAAAGGCGCATAAATCCTTCCGGTATGTCGTGCGACCCGCTGAGAATAGGGTTTGCAACATTTCCACAGGTTAGAGTTAATGTCGCAAAATCATCTCGTACAAAAGAAAAAGAAGAAAATTACTGTTGGCAACATTTACACACGTTTGAACTAATGTCGCAAAATCATCTCGTACAAAAGAAAAAGAAGAAAATGACTGTTGGCAACATTTACACACGTTTGAACTAATGTCGCAAAACTGAGTCATACAGGAAAGCCAACATGGATGCATGTACCTTTAAAAGCCTGCGGTGCCAAATTTTCGTGAGTTTTGCCCCCACATTTCCTTCATTAATATTTGGTGTCTGATGGTGCGGATGGTCTCTATGAACATCAACCGTGGTGTAGATTTGCACCCTAATGTAAAATTTCGATGGGGTGTATCATTCCGGATTTCGGGGCCCTGAAAGATTGTTTTACATTGTTTTACATTGTTTTAAACATTGTTATTAGGCAACAATGCAAAATTAGCAAACGCCAGCTGCAAAGCGTAGGCTGAGACTAAACATACACTAACCATACAGAAAATAACTGAACAAAATATGGCTTCGCCGTTACGAAAAAAAAAAGCATTATAACTCTTATCCTCATACTCACAGCTGTGAATAAAAACCGATTAGAGTTCACTCAAACGTAACGAACTATAATTTGAACTCCAATTCCAGGGAACAAGGGCTGTTTCTATTCAATGGTTATGTCAGAAAGTCAACGCAGTTTGTGTTTGAAATGTTTATGGTGTGTGGGTGTGTGGGTGTGCGCTTAATTTGTGTATTATACAGGCTTTTTTTTATATTTGTTTGCTGTTTTATATTTTAAGTCTGTTTCGTGTAATTGGCTATATGTGTATTTTGTGTGAAATTATAACTTGTGTAACCAAGCAGACTCCTAGTTGAGGCAGTTTTTTGTAGCCTGTGATTATGTTTGATGGTTTCTGTTTTAGTCCTGGTTCATGTGAATAATTACGTATTCATTTTGAGTATGTTTTTTAATCTTTAAATTTTGTAGGAGTTTGCTGTTTATTGCGTCTGTTTTGTATGTGTTTACGGGTTTAGGTTTTCATTCTGCTTCATGTTCGTGAATATGTTGCATTTTGCGTGTATGTATTTTTTGTGTGTGAAATATCCAACCATTTTGTTAATTTGATGAGTGATGTACATATACGCGTGTGCATGGAAGCTGGCATGCCACGTCAATCCTTGTTTTCTGGAATTGAAGTTCAAATTATAATTCGTTGCATTCGAGTGACCTCTAATCCATATTTACTCGTGTACCTTCTCAGCTATGAGTATGGGGATACGAGCTCTAATGCTTTTTTGTAACAGAGAAGCGGTTTTTTGTTCAGTTAAGTTGTTGGCTTCCGTCCATGCTCATTATTTGATGATAACACGCTACAGTGTGTCGAGATTTAGCATGTATCTTCTCGGTGAGTAGTTGACTCTACATTGTTGCAGGCAGATGCAGTATCATGGCATTGGGCTGGATTGATACTTGGGTGGGTGACCGCCTGGGAATCTGGCTGTTGCAGACATAGGGCCTTAGGGCTTCGGGCAGATGACCAGGAGTCGTTAACGCTCGTTAAACCCTTTAACCCTTTAAGTATCATGGCAAACAAACGCGGAAACGATTAAACTGGATTCCCAAAGCCCGCATTGAAGAACGATATAATTCATGGTAAAACCATGATGAAACTGTCTAACTTTCCCATATGTTAAATCACGGTTGAACCATGGTTTTGGAACCGTAATAAAACCATGATTCATTTTTGCTTGGGCAGTAACCCCTTCTATGATTTTCAGCCCTACAGTAGACGACTAGATGAACAATTCCTCCCAACCCAATCCCAACCAACCTTCCTTTTATTCCTGGTCGTTTCCTTGGACTTATCTTCAAACGAAAACAAAGAAATAAAAATTGCAATAAATTAACACTGGCGATAGCCAGTGCTAGTAAGGGTCGACCTAGAATCTCTGTGTTAAACTTTCAACTTTGAGAGCTTATAACTCCGTCAAAATTAAAAAAAAATTAAACCAAATTTGGAATCGAGCCTTGACTAGTCAAGGCCTGTGTACAGTCCACAAATTGTGAAATTCAGTCCAGTCAAACCCGAGATACAGAGAGGGGCCAAATAGACAACTTCTTGTTCTTGGTCTTGGTCTTCGGGATGTACATACCTTTCGTCTGTCCTCTCTACGGGTTAAACTATTTGTCCTGTAAAGCTGGTTCTTAGCTCATTTTACAGGTATTGCTCCGTAGATGTGCCCTTTCCATAAGGCCTTTTCCAATTGGTCAAGTGGTTCAGGGGTTACGGAGCTCTAAACGACCAGATTGATTGTTTTACATTGTTTTAAACATTGTTATTATGCAACAATGCCATTTAGCAAACGCCAGCTGTAAGACATAGACTGAAGATTAAAGGATTTGTTTTTATTGTTAACATTAGCTATAGCCAGGTTAATACGGCCATAGCTATTTACCGAGCTTAAAGGCGGCGCAACAAAACAAACAACAAATGAATTATAAAGGTGTCACACATACCCAACCCCTCATCCACCACCACATTTATTTATTAGAATTCTCAAAGTAACACAATTTAATAAACAAAAACGTATCGTTAAAAGTTAAAAGTAAGGGTCTAAAAGTCAAAACCTGTAAGGAACACGAACAAGCTTTGACTGTAAGGGTCTAGGTGTCAAATTTGGCCAGTAAGACACTGCTAAGCATTAGACTCTTACTACCCGGTGATCATGTTAATGACTACGGAACATTGGAAATTAGCCAACAGCAAAAATCATACACTAGGAATAACGTAGTTCAGTATGCCACCTTTATGCACTTACGTTAAATCGGAGTGGCATGACCCGGATTCGAACCGGCTACCCAGTTCGCCCCCAGTTCTCTCCGTTGCACTCCGATGAAACGTAAGTGCATAAAGGTGGCTTACTGAACTACGTTATTTCTAGTGTACGATTTTCGCTGTTGGTTAATTACCAATTTTCCTTAATATTAGTTCCAGCGATTATGTCTATTTATTAATGACTTAGTAACTCAGACAGAATGGGTACACGCTTACGCTTGTAGCAGGTTGTCTTGCTTGGAATCGCTGCCATGTTACCAAACCGAAAAAAAATGTCAACCTAAAGCAAAGTCGGAAACCCACACCCCCACTATCATTGGATCATCTCATGGGTCTTTATAGGACGATTTCAGACAGCTGTTCGTCAAAAACCGGGTAGTAAGGGTGTAATGCTTAGCAGCGTCAGACTGGCAAAATTTGACACCTAGACCCTTACAGTCAAAGCTTGTCCGTGTTCCTTACAGGTTTTGACTTTTAGACCCTTACTTTTAACTTTTAACGATACGTTTTTGTTTTTTAATATTATAGTGTATAAAAAAAATTTGGCATGATGTTTGTGTCTTACCTGAATTTTTTTTAACATGCCTTGCATCTTCTGCTACCAAAAGACACAAAGAAACGCGTAAAAATAAGCAGAAACGGAGATTTACCATTTTTTGTTACCATACCAAGCTGACTGCCTTGTTTGAATAATGAATGCATTACGAGCGAGAATAACAAAAAGTCGTAAACTAACTCCCATATTCTGTTGCCGGAACTGAAGAGGTTTTTATTATTTGCAATCTATACCACGAGCTACGGCTGTTTGCCCTGATGTCATCATGAGTTAGCCACTGACGAACGAGAATAGCGGATCTTTGGCCATCTGATTGGACTATCCCAGTCACGTGATACACGTGTCACGGCACGCAGACGTTGCGCGTGGTTTAATCTTGCCAAAATGTTTTTTTTTTTTGGTTTAGCAGGTGCATTTAAACGGATTTGAACAGAAGTTTCGAGAATCTCAGCATACAGCTCTTCGTTTGGTACCGTTCATAAATGACGCCTCACAAGGGGTATAGGCTTAAGCTGAGCGTGACAGTTTTGGACCAGGGGAGGTGAGAAATCACACAATTTATGACGTCACGTAATTTTTAGTCACGAACGATGCAAAACGGTGCAAAGGAACTACACTAACCCTGCTGGTGTCCGAATGTCCGTTTCCACGATAGCTTTTGAACCATTTGTCCGTTTTGCGGAAATAGCTAAGGGGAAAGCCTCAAACCAAAGTGGGTGGCCCTAACGAAGTTGGTAAATAAAGGTCGATGCGAATGAATTTGCTTATACCAATCTATCGCGCATTAGTCCCTGACGGAACCTCTTTACCACTCCTCGAGACCGCCATTCCCTGAGGGATGCCTTTCAATGAATACCTTGTAACAGATATCCACCACGGGGTTTTTTAGGCCAAAGCAATCCCTCTGGGTTCCTAAATTACCTAAAATGGGTTAGTTTAGGTTTAAACTAACTTAAGAAAGACTTAACTACTAGAAGTGTTGCTTAACTTATCATAGTTACCATAGGATGACCTGAATTTAACTCAGAACATGACTAAAGCTTAAGAAGTCGTGTTCCAAATTCAAGAAGAGAAAAGAAGGCCTAAAGGGCCTTAAGCCTAAAGAAAAGGCTTAGAAGGTTCCAAATTATTCGAACATGATTACGGAAGCAGAGAAGGAGCTGTTGTCAATTCAGCTGCTGAGTCCAGACTGAGTAATTTATTATGAACGAAGCACAAGAAAAAAAGGCCCAATAACCAAGGGCGCATGCGTGACAGAGCACGTGCCTCGAGCCTAAAGTGAATGCGATTGGTTTACAGTCATTTGATCTTTTACATGAGAGCACGAGGCCAAGATTACATGAATACCAACAATAAGAAAAACACTAGAAAATATCCAGATGCACGCTATCATGCAATTTACATGCAACGAATTGAACTCTTCTCCTCTATAATGGCGTCAAGTACACCTTAATTAGCAAATCCGACATACTAAACAAAAGGGTTACTGCAAGATTCGCAACAGTCCGATTAATTTAAAATTGTACACACACGTAAAGTTCGAAAAACAATAAAATAGGACAAAGGATTTTCAGGATACTAGTTGTTCACCAGCGTAACATACGCTGGTCTGGCTGATTCCCGCTGATTCAAATCGGTTCTAATCGTCAGCATTATTGAAGCAATAATGTTTGTTTCTTATTGTTAGAGCGCATATCCATTTCATTGTCCGCTGCTCGCCCTTTTTCTTTGCTACCGTGGCAAGACTGAGCCTGCTCGCCCTCTTGCTGATTGTTGAAGCTTCGTTTGTTTAATCATGATCCCTAATCATCGTCATTAAGTCTGCTCCTAAGCGAAATATCTAGACACACGCGAGTGTGTCGCGTCAAGTTAGGCAACAAACATCACAACAAACATCATATCAATTCAATTGTCGAGGTTGTAAACCATTGTAGCGCGACGCCATAGCGTCAGTGTCTTGTATCCTGAAGCATAGTTGGGCACATTTCAGGTACTTGGGGGGAAATAATAATGCGGTACAGAAGCTTAAATTGTGTTGAAATCGAGAGCAATCTCCCACCTGTCAAAAATTAACTCTTGTAGGAACGCCAGCTAAGCTGCTTTCAATGCAAAATCTGACCATCAATAACGTTGAAAATGTGTTACCACCAGTTAGCTAGCTAGTCCGCTCATCTCCCTGTTAAATCCCATAGGGTGATTATTCATCGATACCGAAATAACGGGAAGGCTTCCAGCTATTAAATTGGACGAATGGGTACAGTACAATACGAACTACAACCCTTTTATGGTTTGGTGCCTGGGGGCGTAAAAGGAATGGCGTGGGAGGGCGCGTAGATAAGAAAATGTTGTTATAACCATTGTAACCATTGTCGGCATCGTCTCACATTGGACGGCCAAAGTTCGGACAATGAGAACGTGTATACTGACGTGCGTTCCTAGACACACACTAGTGTACCACGATAAAATCTAAACAACGTTGAAAAGAAATTGTATTCACGTCCAATTCACGAAAAAAAAAACAACTGTCAAAATAAAGCAAAATAAACAAATAGTCCAGTAGAATTAACACTTTGCCTGGAACTAATTCAGAAGGAGATGAAACTTGGTAGATATGTTCCGAATACCATTGTAAACATTCCCCTAAAATTCCCCAACTTTCCCACTTGAGCTCCCGCCGCCATCTTGGAAAATGGCGGCCATTTCGCGTTTTCTTTTTGAGGGTATCGTCGAATCTATGATTTTTTGAAAGGAAGATATGTTACGAAGTTGTGTAATGCACTGTATTAAGCAACTTTGTAACACTTCTTCCTTTTAAAAAATGCATAGATTCGCCTGTACAACGCAATCAAAAATGGCAGGTATGGCGGCCGTTTTAGCGTCTTTTGACCTTATAGCCGAATCTATGGATTTTCTGAAAGGAAGATGTGTTACAAAGTTGCGTAACACACTCTATTAACAAACTTTCTAACACATCTTCCATTAAAAAAATGCATAGATTCGATTATTCAATGCAATCTAAAATGGTGGCCGTTTTTGCATTTTTTGACCGTACTGACGAATCTATGCATTTTTTACACTGTATTTATTAAGCAACTTTTTAACACATCTTCCTTTCAAAAATGTGCAGAGATTCGGCCATACAATGCAGCAAACATTAATTTTTATGTCCTATGTTTGAATACCATCAACTTAAACTAACGTGGTTATATTGACAAGTTACAGCGTGAATTATTGCGCTTCAATTACAAATTCACGATTTTAATCAATGTAGGTGCTGAAAACACTAAAACCAACTAAAGAACTTCACAAATATCCTACATAAGGTAGATTTGTAAAAACAAGAATAATTTGGAACACCGTTTGCCGAATGACCTTTTAGTTTGATCAATCATCCTGTAGTATGCAAAATCTACACGGCCCATTTACTTTTGACGTCATCTCGTAGGTTTTCTTGCACACCAGATCATTCGCTAATAGATTGTTCATTTTCTGATAGTTCTACACTTATTGAGGGTTTCTTGGAATAACCGGTGTTAGCACCATATGTTTCAGAAATACTTTCCTCAATTCCAACCTCACTGATGTCAGCTGCTGATGAAAAACACTGCACAGTCTCAGAATATCATCAAAATCTTCCAGATCTTCTTCATCTGCAATAGTTGTTGGTGATACTTGAGAAGAATCCTTGCATGTTAACCCGTGACAGCTTTCACAGAGCTTTGAATATTTTAAAACAGCATTTTTACAGCCAAAGCGCTTGGCACAATCCATTGTACAATTGTAGCAAATCATATTCATAAGGTGATCTAGTGCTGGAGGAGAAAGTGTTTGGACGGGTACAAGTCCTTGGCGTCTGTACACCCAACCCCTTTTTTCTCCAAATGATTGCCATGCCGTTGTTGTATTTGAAGATACGAACGCAATTAAATGTTGTTGTGTTGGACCAGCAGTGGGTGGAAATTTTCTTAACTGCACTTCCGTTCGATAACAAGCAGTAGATTTGTTGAAACAATGATAACGGTATATGTACTCGATGAGTTTTCAATTTTTCATTTTTGAAAAGAAGATATGTTAGGAAGTTGCTTAATGTGATGTATTAAACAACTTTGTAACACATCTTCCTTTCAAAAAATGCGGACGTTCTGCTATACGGTCAAAAACGCTAAAAAGGCCGCCATTTTCCATTTTTGTTTGCATTGTATAGCCGAATCTATGCATTTTTTTTAAAGGAAGATGTGTTAGAAAGTTGGGTAATAGAGTTTATTAAGCAACTTTGTAACACATCTTCCTTTCAAAAAATCCATAGATTCCGTTATACGGTGAAAAAACGCAAAAATGACCGCCATTTTCAATTTTAGTTTGTGTTGTATAGACGACTCTATACATTTTTTAAAAGGAAGATGTGTTAGAAAGTTTCTTAATACAGTGCATTAAGCAACTTTGTAACATATCTTCTTTTCAAAAAATGCATAGCTTCGGCTGTACGGTCAAAAATCGCAAAAAATACGGCCGCCATTGTTCGTTTTTGATTGCATTGTGTAGCCGAATCTATGCATTTTTTGAAAAGAATATATGTTACAAAGTTGCGTAATGTACTGTATTAAGCAACTTTTTAACACATCTTCCTTTTAAAAAATGCATAGATTCGGCTTTCATTTTCCATTTTAGATTGCATTGTATAGAAAAATCTATACATTTTTTAAAAAAGAAGATGTGTTTGAACGTTTCTTAATACAGTTTATTAAGCAACTTTGTAACACATCTTCCGTTCAAAAAATGCAGAGATTCGACGACAGTCAAAAAATGCGAAAATGGCCGCCATTTTCCAAGATGGCGGCGGGAACTCAAGTGGGAAAGGTGGGGAATTTTAGGGGAAAGTTTACAATGGTATTCAGAACATATCCACCAAGTTTCATCTCCTTCTGAATTAGTTCCAGGTAACGTCGAAATTTTAGCTAATTCTACTGGACTAAAAGCTAAAAACTGGTAAAGAGGCCACCAAGTTGAGAGTGGTTCGGCCCTTCAAATGACCAATGACGGTGCCAGGGGTGGGCCATGACCTCCCCAAAATTTCACGACCTCCCTGCCGCCCCCGCCCCCCCTCAACCCCAACACTCGGACCACCACCAGAAAATAAAATAATAAAAAAAAATTGCAAGCTAAACTTGAAATCAAATGAATAAACAGAGCTTTCATGTATTGTTTTATTGTATTTTATTATTTTTTTTAGCAACTTGGCGTTATAGGGGTAGCCACATTTATATTGTGTGCTTAGATTACATTCCGGTTGGATTAAACGGAATAAAAGTGCCTGATGCGGTTGCCTTGAAAAAAATTTTTGGCCCAATGTGTTTCCAGGCGTGCCCATTATTGGCCCCCCAAACAATTCAGTCATGACGCCGTCACTGCAAAGGAGTGATATCAACACACCAACTCTAACTAAATAAAACAAATTACAACAAAATTAAAACTAAACCAAAAACCTATAAATAGGTGACTAAGTTTTGGTTTTTGATATGCTACGTATATATAGACTAGCATCGTAACCGGCTTCGCCCGGGGATTTGTTTGACCCGTGGTTGTTTCCCAGTATTTGCTCGGTGCTGCCTGATCGTTCACTGCAACATTCAATTTTTCTTTGTGTAAAACTCCCCCTTTCCGTTAATCCTCTCCCTCCGCAAAGCAATATCGCAATCAAATAGTGGCTGTAACATAAGCACTGCCCCACCAACGGGCATTCCTCGCTCAGGCCCCTCCCCACTCCTAATAGCGTGCGAAAAATAACTGTCCTTCGTACATGACGTCATTTAAGACATGCCTGTGCGATGACCGCGCAGAGCAAATTGTGAGTCGAGGCAACAATGTGCCAATTTCAACTTCTTTTCAGGGCAACAACGTCCCAGTTTCAACTTCAAGCCAAAGAATCGACACACTCGCACGTTTTCATTGTTCCCCTTCCGGGGGTCGGCGTTGCGGTTGCTTCATTTCTGCTATGAGACTTTGGTTTATAATGTAAGAAGAAGAAGATTGGCTTTCAAATGTGCCACTGCCATTTAATGGTGACGCAACGTAAAATAATTTAGGTCGACAAGAACTTTGGCAGAATTGAAATCACGCTGCTCGTTTTTCATTCCCAAGCGGATTAAGGGCGCGTTTACGCAACGACTCGCCTTTGCATTCTCGAAGCTAGAATTTAATCGCGATGGCAAAGGTGTACAAGCAACGCTTCCTGGATTAGCTAAATCCGACATCGTTTGAACGAATGCTTGCATTCTTACAATTCGTGACAGTAAGCAAAAGAATTCTACCTGACGAAACAATTTTCCCAATCGCTTCTAAACTCAATGATTGACTCGTTTCGTTGCGAGCTGGCAGAGCTAAAACCGCCGCCATGTTGGAATTTCAGACGATTTCTAGCTTCTAGCTGCGAGAATGCAAAGGCGAGTCTTTGCGTAAACGTGCCCTAACGCACCAGATTTTATCGAATCGCTAAGTCCACTGTTTTTGGGTTTCCCTACAGTACCTCAAGTATGCTGAATCGGCGCACGTCTGTTTATGATTCTCGCTTTGGTTTACAGCAAAAGTACACTCTTCTCCACTTGTGTGGACTCTCTATGATCGCGTAGCTCAGGTTTCTCCCCCCTTTTTTACCCGTAAAAACCCGTGAAACTCTAGCCAACACGGCCTGGGAGCAAGTCTACACACAACATCGACTACCTTGTTAGAAAGCTACCTTATGGGTTTCTTTTAAGTGGCAGCCAGCCTTATCTTATACCGTAAAGGAGGGTGTTACGTCCTCCCCCAACAGCAAATTGGATTCAGGTCCAAAGTTCGGACAAAATGAAAATTTGACGTGCCGTTTTTTCTGTTCTACGTTTGAAATACACTCTAAAGTAGCCTAACATTAACAAATGTATAAATTACCTTTTGTAAAAAAATTTTCCCAGATGAAGTTTCCCAGGTGATAAATTCTGTAGCATTTTCCCTGAAAAACTCCAATGGCATTGCGGGGCTTTCAGGTTTATTAAAGGCTGAAAACAAGTACACGTCATCAACACTTTGCACCTTGTAAATGAGTAAATAAAAAAAAAGAATGCTTGTTTGTTAATTGTTTGTTGTCTTGGGTGGGTGGTGGGTGCTTCTTGTGCCTTTTCTTATCTATTTCTATTTCGATTTCTACCGTCAAAAGTAACCTATAAGCTTAAAATTTATTAATAGGGCCGTCGTCATTTTCGTTGTCGACATAATGGAGCGGGCTCCGCTTTCTTTGCTGTTTAGATGTTTGAGTAAAAAGGGTCGACATTTGAAAGTAGTGACATCGTTTCACCAGGCAAAGGCGGCCAAGGTACTTACTTATCTGGAGAGTATCATGAAAACGTTATTGATGCATATTTCTCTCTGTGAATGTGGCTACTCATCCTTTAACTTTTAGTTTTTCTTATCCCTGGACCTTTCCCTTACATTTTCCACAATTTGAATTTCGGGCGCATTGGGATTTAACCTCAATATGACAAAAATATTAAGGCTGGGGCCGATCACATATTTTCTACCAGAACCGATCATTAAACGAAACTGGCCGATACCAAATCCAGAACCGGTTACCGATACCAAATCCCGACCGATTACCGATACCAAATCCCCCAATAACATTTAAAAATTTGTTTTGTAATTTGTAAACAATAGGAGAGAGCTGCATGGGGTTTGGACCACTGGAAAGGTGGTGAAAAAACGTTGAAAATGATGTAGGCCTATTCCAAAGTCAAAATCGGTCTCTTTAAAAAAGCAGTTTTCCATGCAACCATGTTTAGAGATTAAAACTTATTCTATGTCTACTAAAGCTATCGTATAATCATTTAGACCACTGACTTAATAATAAGTGCTACTTTTAAATCCAACCATAAACTTAGACAATAGTTTCTATTACCATAACCCTTGAATGCACAACAATAACAAATACTGTGAGGTATCCTATGTTGTGTATAAAAATATAGAAAACACAAATAATAAAAAAAAACTCCAACTGTTCATAGACACGAATACCTGTCACCCTCGTTGTGCAATGTGCAGAACGTCCTTGTGATGTCGACATTCGAAATGTATATGCCACATAAATGTTTTACTCGTTTACACTGTCGCTATCGAATTGGAGCACTATTTCTTCTGCGCACTCGAAAATCTTCCCAGCTTCTTCCTTTGGCAGTGACACATTATCGTCTGCCATAGCCATATCGTTGAACGGCATGAAACTTTCAAAACCTGCTTGGCTGTCGTTCACAAACAAATTAGCAACCTTGTGCGTACTCCTTGGCTTTTCATTCATCGACTTACTTAGTATCAACACCTTTTTATCAACACCTTGGATTTGGGATTGATGATCTCTGGAAATGTAATCATCATATTAACTTTTTAATAACAAAATTCGGGAAAGTAGTCCCATTATTCTATAAAATAAAAGTTTTACTAAACAATAAAAAAAAATGTATTATCTTGGCGTTTTGATAACTAGTCATTTGAGTTATGGTAATGAAGTGTACGGTTTCACACCTTTGACCAAAATAGGAAGGCTACACAAATCTTAAAGGGTTTGTTTAGACAAACAAACTGCTTTGAATCAAATGCTAAATAACAACAAAAAATAAACAGAAATTTAAGCAACTTTACCGTTTTATTAATAAATTATAAAAAAATTAATTTAAACTTAAAGATGAATTTAAACTGAAATTCCTTCGCGAACAATACATTAAGATACAGGATTCCTCTTATCAAAAACAGTTATGGAACAGAAAATTAAAAGTTTTTACATTCCATTCATTTTTAATCAAATTCTTACTCATCTGCCAGATAGATATCTAAAGCTTTTCTACAGTTAAAATACAAATTAAAGACTGGCTAATTGATAATTAACTTATAACTACTTATTGTTAAACATAAGATTTGTGATGTAGGACATAATAAAAAAAAATAATAAAGAAAATGTTTTCCACCACCCAACTGGTGAAAGGAAAGCAGAAGGGCTTGGGGACTCTGATACCGCTCCCTGGATGTATTTAAGAAATGTTACACTCGCTGCCCAAAAGAAATTGTAACAAGCAGATTGATGATCAAGAAACTGGACCTTGAAGAAACTTATGAAATGTTTCAGAGCTCAGCAATTTGCGAAAAATAGGTAAAGAACTAGCATTTACCGTTTCCTCCCTCAAAGCATTCCGTATTGGGACAATCCTAACAGAAAAAAAGTTACGACGGGTGGCTGTTACCGCAAGTCTAAAATTATGACCTCACGTACGAGAATGCAAGGCGCCAAACCAAAAAAACGGAAGATCAACCCCATTTAAATGATGAAGAATTTTATACACGAGGACAAGATCAAATTTAATTCTTCTAAGCTCCAGCAACTCCAGATTGAGCCTAGCTAGGCGAGTTTGGTAGTCCATGTTTCTAAGACCAGGGAGGCTCTTCATGAAGCACCGCTGCACCGCTTTGGTCTCGTCTATGTCACGTGCCAGGTATGGTGACCAGACAGGGGTTGCATACTCCAGGAGAGGGCGGACGAATGTCTTAAAAGCTCATACCTTTTGTTTCGGGTAATTCTGTTATTAAGGTATGGGCTTTTAACGAAATTACCCGAAACAAAGCTCCTATTTACAACCGAAGCACGTCGAAATGCCGCGGCACAGATCTTCTGGCAATGTAAGGATGATTTGAGGTTAGAAGTGAACCATACCCCAAGGTCCCGTAGGCAAGGGAGTAAAGTCAAGTTTATAACCTACTCGTTGACTACAGCCACCCACATGGAAAGTTTTCACTTAGATTGAGCCAGCGGCAGCTGCCAGCACTTAGACCAGCATGATACCTCCTGGATTTATGTAGCTAGATCCGGTGATGCGGTTTGGGAAAGTATTTCAGTCGTCAATTTCAAGTCATCAGCGCATTTAAAGCCATAAGTTTTTCGTTTGCGATCTTTAAATCATTTAAATAAATGATAAAAAGTAAGGGACCAAGGACCGAGCACTGGGGCACTCCGCATGAAACACTTATCATGGAGGAGAATGTTTTCTCAATTGATACACGCTGACTGCAGTTGAACAAGAATGCCTTTATCCAACCCAGCAGCTCACCCGCAATTCCGTAACTGCTAATCTTAAGGAGCAACTTTCGGTGCACAGCAGACGCAAAGGACTTTTTGAAATCGAAGTACACAAAATCAGATGGAATCTCCTCATCATGGGCACAGGTCCAGCGGTCAAGCATCAGGAGGAGCTGGTGGGTAGCCGACCGGAGATGGAGAGATCCAAACTGGTCTTGATGTATAATGGAGTGATCACCCAAATATTTGATCATTCTGTCCCGTAAAATGGATTCCATGACCTTGCACGCAGCACAAGTAAGTGCAATCGGTCGGTAGTTGTTTGGATCAAAAGGTGAGCCCTTTTTGAAAACAGTGATGACATTTGCTTTCTTTCAGATTCTCTGAAGTTCGCTTTGAGAGAAGGAGAGAGTAAACCGTTTTGCCAGTGATCTAGTGGACTAGTCTCGAGAATTAAGTTTTTAAAGAGATATGCCGAGAAACCATCAAAACCACAGGATATACTGGGTTTCAGTTTATGTAGGGTGGAGATGACAGATCTCAGTGGAAAAATTACAAATGAGCAGTCCTCATTGGGGGCCGAAGGATTACTAGGTAGACTAGCAGATGCCCCATCTTCGAGAATGAAGTCCCTTATGGAAAGCCAGATCTGGGCCAGATCCGGTCCCAGATCTGGGCTATATCAAAAATTGGCCTCATCTCGCTGAATGTGGCAGATCTGGCTGGATACGGCCAGACCTGGCTGAATATGGCCAGATCTGGCTAGATATGGCCATATCTGGCCTAATCTGGTCATATCCAGCCAGAAGTAAGCCAATTTTAGATATAGCCAGACCCAGCCAGATCTGGCCATATCCAGCTAGATCTGGCCATAACTGGCTATACCGAAAATTGGCCCATATCTAGCTATATCTAGCCAGGTCCAGATCCATTTATGGCCATATCCAGCCAGATTTGGCCATAACTGGTTATATCTAATAGTTCTTGTTATAGTTCTGGCTGGAACTAGCAAAATCCGATCGGAACTGGCCATACCTGGGGAGTCAGATCTGGAACCTTGATCAGATCAGATCTATTCAGTTCTGAAAAATTAAAAAAAGTCAAACAGTCCGCAAACGAAATGACTTCTTAGTGAATAGTATTCCTTTAAGAATACTAAAAAGGAATTTTACCTTTTTACCTCCGATATTTTTACCTCTCATAACAACGTGTAACCTTCACGAATGTGAACTGTGTGGCACTCGCAAACCAAATGCACTCGCCATTGACCATTACCTTCTCGCCATGTAGAGACAATTTTAACAGTTGTCATACCACTTAATTATTAAATATTGTTTGCATTAATCTGACTCTCCAATAAGCTAAAGTGGCTAGTGGCAATATTGCATACTTGGTTGGGGAGCCCTTGCAATTCTGTAATTAACGCCGCTAACCGCTTCTTTCTAGCTAATATGGTTGCCGAGATATGACAATTTAAGCATCGGGAGTTTGTTAATCAGTCGCCGTGTGGCAAGTAACTCTAAAATCCAAGTCACTAAACGCGAAATTTTTCTCGCCATTTGGCTACCTACATTAGTGAAGTTTGACAGGGATCCCAAAAATGGTGTCCGTCTGTTGGCGCACTTTCTTTTTTATTGTGGCAACTCATTTATAAAAAAACTTGTGTTGTCCTAGATCATTATCACTAGGCTACGTTGACTTTTTTTAAAATTAGCATCCGATGTTTAAAAATGTACTTTTTAATTTGGCGATTAAAAGGTTTGGTTTAGCAACCAATGTTGAGTACGATGCCCGGGAAATCAGCGGCCACTGCGACTGACTGGCCGCGGTGCCCAAGTACATGGTGCTACATATACAGTAAGCATTCTCATTGGCCACAGTGACCTGTTCGCCTTGTGCGCAGGGGCCCTACGTATGCTTAAGTTTTGTGGTTTCATAGTTTCAAATATAGCCCATGTGGGAAAATCAAAACTGATCTCGGGCAGCATTAAAAAACATTAGCTCGGTTCCATTTCGCAAACTTCAATTCAGTTTGGCCACAAAAGTAGAATTTAAAATGTCAGCCTTTTCAGCATCATATGTGGGGAATCCGCTGGCACTATTAAGAGGCGGAAAACCCCGAGACGAAGCATTAATCCTACGGTAAAGTTTAAAGAGAGCTGCAGTATTACCCTCCCTGATTGCTGTTGTTTCCCTCTTATAAAACCACGCCTCCGTTTCCTGCGAATAATGCCTCCGTGGTTACTCCTACCTCCAACTTCCCACCAAAAAAGTCCACGGCAAACATTGGTAAATTGGAAAAAAAATTGGAAAAATATGTTCTTTGTAGGCGTCGGTGTAATTACAAGAAGTTTGTGTTTGTACAGAGCTAAGAAAACATGGTTACTTCTTTCAGTATGGAGTGGGGGGAGGCACTCCTACAAACGCAATGAGGACATCCCCTCACCTCAAGAAGAATGGTGATTGTGTGGAACAATGACCTTCGTTGTTAGAGGGCATTATTTTCTTGCTTTCCCTGCTGTATTATTTGTAATTTTAGAACCTTTTTGAGGAGAGGAGCTGGGTTGACAAGTTTTTGATATGCGACAGGTTTTATCCGGATTTTACCATGGTTTAACCGTCATGTCAAAAAAAAAAAACCCTTTTTGACACACAGTTTTGACATGTCAAAAACTGTTCAAATACATTTTTAGCCACACACACAAAAAAATTTTTTTTAATTACAGCGGTTACAACCAGTTTATTGGAAACTTAATTGACTAATTTTGTATCGCCATTATGCCACAGTGTGTTTGATGCCACTAGTAATTAGGTCCTTTATTTTACGTTAATTAACGAGAGCTATAATCCCTAACACTGCTGTGTACCATGTTGATTAAATATGGGCAGTTCAATCTTGATTTTATTGGTTTTAGACACTTGTTGACGGCTTACGCAGTTTTTGACATGTCGCATCAAAAACTAGTTTGCGGTGTTAAAAACCCAACCCTGGAGAGGAGCGGTCTTCACTGCATATGAATGGCGGTTTAAAAGCACGTTTTAAAAATATGTTTTAACCAACAGGAAGCATGAAACTGCCCTTTGAAATTCATTTCTGCATGAAACCCTCACCCTGCCTGGCAAAACTAGAGCCAAGGGAACTAACCTAAATTATCCTAAAATAACAACGCAGCAAATGATGAAATAATGCGACATAGTGAACCCGAAACGTTAATGTTCGGTTGTTTTCGGTTGGGATGAGGGTTTCTAATTACACCAGGTCTGTTCATGCTGTTATTTGGCTGCAAAAAATGAGTTCAGAATAATTAATGCCACAAGATGCATTAGGCCTAGTTAATGGACTTGACAATTTTCCGAACCTAGAAAATGAAGGACGTCAGGGAGATTTCCAAGTCACTGCTGATCAACTAAAACACCCGCACTACTTGAATGCTAAATGTTGACGTGTCTGTAAAATATGAATACTGGGCATAAACTAATGTTGCCCCTCCTTACCTTTCAAACTCTACTCTTCTCATGTCTCCCATGAAGATCCACGGGTACCCATTTGGACCCCTAAGGAAAAGTCGACTAGTCCCCGTGTGGCCTTGCGCTAGTGAGAAAGGTACCGTCAACACCACACCTCACTTAGAGGCCCTTAATAATCGGAGACCATGCGCTGGCTACCAATTTCTCCACAAACAGGATGGAATTTATTTGACTAAGGATGAAACTTCATAAACATGACCGTTACGGTATGAATTTCTTAAGGTGAATTCTACAACCATGCTTTGTTGGTTCTCGAGGGTCTTCGGTTAAAGAGGGTTTTTTTGGCAATTTTAATGTTGTTTTTCACATCTTTGTTTAGCTCTTTATAACGTTCAAGTTACTCTTTCATTGGGTTAGTCAGTTTGAAGATAGAGACGAAAGTTTGTTTTTTCAGTTCATTGTACTTAAGAGATATTATTCATCCATCCATTTTTAAAAGTTTTGGATACAGGTGTACTTTTTTATAAACAGTTTTCTATCTTCATAGGTTGCTGTTACTTTGTCTTTAATTTCTTTATAAGTCTGGTTGGGGTTTGTAAAGGTATTCAAAAAATTCCAATTTGTGGTATTAGCTGTCTGACAATATTTATGTTGTTGTGTTTAAAACAATGATGCTGTTCGAAAAATGTTGTTACTTCGGAGCTCATTCTATCAAAACGTTGGAATGCTCTAAAGTAATGATCCGCCAGTTTTATTTTTATCACGTAAGATTTGCAATCCCTAGTTTGGGTTTTGTTGTAGACTAAATCAATGTAAGATTAAATTATTTTATTATTTCTTATTCCTTCTCTTCTAGGCGAATTAATTTGTTGAGAAAAAACAAAGGTTGTCACTACACTTTCGAATTTTTCAATATAATTTTTTTCTAAAACATTTTGTGAGCCTTTCAGAACAATAAAATTAAAGTCTCCAATAAGTATAACATTTTATTTTTAACACTTATTTGTAAGATGACCTTTAAGTTCGTTAATCAATATTATTTAACTTGCAGATGGGCTTTAAAATATAACGATAATTTCAAAAAGCTGACTTCAGTTGAAAATTTAAAGATAGTGAATCATTTTTTCTTCAATTTTAATAATTGTACTTGATACATTTTTTGTATCGTTTCCGCTTTTGAGAAAGATAAGAATTCCACCATCTTTTCGATATTTTCTATATTTGTAGAATTTTTGGCAATTATTAACATTACACAATATACATGCCAATGGATTTTCCCGAAAACTGCACTTTTACTATATCCGGGGTAAGAAGACATGGGTTAGAAAAAGAACTCCAATAAGACGAAAGCTTAATACCAAATAATAACACATGAATAATTCCTTAACTGGCACAAGGATGCATTTTAAGGGTGGCTTAAATTCGAGTGCAACAAAATAAAACAAGAAATTAAGGTCGATCCCCTTTTGTTTTTTTTTCTATTTATTTACTGACTCCACATTTTTTTCATAGCCCCGTCGAAGACATTTTTATATCCGTCATGACTCCTATTAATAAATATTCCCACTTAATCAATAAAAAAAAAGTCTACTTCCTGTTCTTGTTAATATTGTTGGTCGTATTTCATTTACACGTACCGTTTCGTGGAAATATGTTCATGGCACTTCCGGAATTTTATTACATCCTGTCGGAGCTGCTGCATATGTCATTTGAGTTATCGCTTTGCCATTTTTATTTTTAATTTTATTGCGATTCTGCTAGTCTAACTGAAGTTCTGCAACATCATAATTACGTTACCGAGAATATGCAACTATCTGTTATGCGCATTTTCAGCCTTGTGTGCCAAGCTGTGTGCCAAATGGCTGAAATGGATAGAGACCAAACTATGCATTTTTTTTGTAGTGGAGCAGCTTATGAGTGAAGATTAACTCTTTAACACCCTCTTGAACCCAAATTGCAATGGTGTGAATTTTTAGGACATTTTTTATGCTGTGCAGAATTCATTCCTCGACGAGTTTTCCACTATGTTATTACTGTTAAACTTACTCATTTTTACTTTTTCTGTTCACGACTCGCTTGTTACAGGCGGTGACGTTCTCTCACAAATTAAAGGTGAGTAATTATAGTGTAATACTATTTGAATAATATCTACCTATTTTGGAGTAAGTTTAATGATGTGGACGCAAACGTCGACAGCATTATGCCCTTTTATTTCTCAAATTAGTGAACATCCAACACGGTGTTTTTAGTGCATAAACATTTTCATCATTAAGAAGAAATTTGGTTTTGTTTGTCTGCTTGTTTGTTTGTATGTCCACTCCTCCAGAATTAAAGCCCCTAAGAAGGTGAGTGCAGCGCCAAATGAACGACAATTAAATGTACGCTTGTAATTGGCCTATTTTCATTACTGTTACTTGATTTTTTTACCCTCAAATGCGCGAAAATCTTTTTGTAAAAGTGATCATGACTTCAACATTCGACCAGATATTTACTGTTACCCCCCCCCCCAAAAAAAAAAACCACACATCTAAAACGACAAGATATTTTGAATCATACTTCATATCAGCAACACGACGTATAGAACATACATTAATAGACTTTATTGGTGGAATTAATGGGAAAGGGAGAACTGTAGATATTGTAAGACCTTTTACTGTATTTATACCACGGCTGTCACGTCACACTTACTCAACGCCGTGCTAAATTTCAATAGGTCAAGTCCCATTAACCGTGACCGGAAGTGTACGTCATCACGAAAAGTTTGGGTTGCCAAGTTACTCCACGCGTTTGCAAATAACCCACACTTTTGCCTATAACCCATAATTTTGACACTTCCGGATCACGTGACTGGGAACGTACACACCGACGACCAAATACAGCATCCAAAAATGTAACGCAATAAAAACGTACAAAAGGACTTACTTGCCAGAATATCCCGAATGAAATCCTATCCCTGCTAACTCACAAATGTCTGACGCATATACAGGGTGAGGCAACTGAAGTGTCCGGCAACAATGTCACCTAAAGACGTGTAATTAGCTCAAATCGAAATACCTACCAATAATAAGCAAACCAGGGCGGATGTAATGTCTGCTGTAAATATGACCTTGAAAGATGCTTTCAAGGTCATCCAAAAGTTAACTCCGAAACTATCCAAGATAACGGCATGAAGTAAATTAGAAAGTTGTTTAGGATCATTAGCCCAGGCCAACACAGAAAACGTAACAGAAATCGTGCTATAAACAAAGGAGATATGGGCAAAACAATGTGTGTAGTGCAGGAAAGCCCGTCAAAGGCAAGCAATACCTTATTAGTAATTGTACAGCTGCCTCCTGGCTGGTTTCCCTGGAACTGCTAATTGTTTCGTGTACGATCTAGGGAAACTGTTGTATCAACGGTTAAAATGATCTTGAGGAATGCGTTCAAGGTCATCCAAAACGCATCTCGTATACGAAGCAAGATAGGAAATAACTTCCAAATAGGAAAGTGCTGACCACCATGCAGTTAGTATTATTGCCAAGCAAGATTTTATTGCCTGATAAGGAAAATAAAACGAACATCTGCATGGTGGTCAGCACTTTCCTATTTGGAAGTTATTTCCTATCTTGCTTCGTGTACGAGTTGCGTTTTGGATGACCTTGAACGCATTCCCCAAGGTCATTTTAACCGTTGATACTAGAGTTTCCCTAGATCGTACACGAAACAATTAGCAGTTACAGGGAAACCAGCTAGAAGGCAGCTGTACAATTACTAATAAGGTATTGCTTGCCTTTGACGGGCTTTCCTGCACTACACACATTGTTTTGCCCATATCTCCTTTGTTTATGGCACGATTTTTGTTACGTTTTCTGTGTTGGCCTGGGTTCATGATCCTAAACAACTTTCTAATTTACTTCATGCCGTTATCTTGGATAGTTACGGAGTTAACTTCTGGATGACCTTGAAAGCATCTTTCAAGGTCATATTTATAGCAGACATTACATCCGACCTGGTTTGCTTAGTATTGGTAGGTATTTCGATTTGAGCTAATTATACGTCTTTAGAAGACATTGTTGCTGGACACTTCTGTTGCCTCACCCTGTATAAGTTTATTCACTCCATCTAAACCCCCCCTTCCCCCCCCTCCCTCAAGAAACTAAAGTGGAATAACCTTCATTCGTACCGGTATGCCTATTACCATATTTCTTGAAACAATTCTCAGACTACAAACATACAAAAAGAATTCCTTAACTTGTCGGAATGTCCCGAATGGAATCCTTCTATCCCTGCTGCCTCACATATCGAAGTTTATTCACTCCCAACATTCGGCTCCGAAAACTTGAGCTTATACCAGTGAAAGGATGCGTCCGTCTACCACCCATCCCCCTCCACGAACTTGAGCTTGCCAGCCAGAGGAAGGGTCCGTCTAACCCCCACCTCCCCTCCACAAACTAAAATGGAATGACCTTCATTCATATCGTTATACTGATGGCCGCATTTCTTGAAACAATTTTCAAACACAAAATAAATAACACAAAAACAGTAGGGGTAATTTACGATATGGCACTGACCCACACCCCCAAGGTCAAACTGGGTCAAGGTCAAGGTTAAAGCGGGTCACGGTCACGGTCGTCAATCTGGAGGAGGGTGGGAAAGTGCCTTTTGCTACATTTTTGAGACCTTTTCTTACCTTTTAGTTTTCATCAATCTGGAGAAGGGTGGGTCAAGGTCGCCAACCTGGAGGAGGGTGGGTCAAGGTCAAGATCAAACTGGGTCAAGGTTGTCAATCTGGAGGAGAGTAGGAAAGTGCCGTTTGCTACCTTTTTGCATACTGGAAGTGCGGCCATAGCCAATATGGGTCACCGGATGACCGGGTCGAGGCCACCCATGGGAAACTGCCTTTTGCTACCTCAGTGTTCTTTTGCTACCAAAAAATATCCTTTTGCTACAGGAGTCTTTTTGCTGCCTAAATGTGTCCACTTCCGAGTGGAAAGTCACGTGACCGGAAGTGACGTCATCCGAGGGGTAGTGCGAGTGCTTTTTAAGAACTCTCAAAGGCTTTCGGAGCGTGAAAATGACGAATTAGTAACATTATAGAGCGTACCAAAACTGGGAGGGGGTTCTAAAAATTGGGGGGGGGGGGGGGGTGATTGGATA
>JAHWFP010146700.1:55169-66224 GCA_023313725.1 Lithobius niger
TCGTGAACATTCGCATCATGAGAGCTCTAAAATGCTTCAAAGTGTAAAAAAATGATGAATTTGCGGCATTTTGAGGACTTCCCAAAACTGGAGGGGTCGTGCGAGTACTCCGTGAGCTTTCACATCGTGATAACTCTAAAAAACTTCGAAGCGTGCAATATGGCGAATTGCCAACATTTCGGGGGTTCATGAAACTGGAGGGGGTAGTGCGAGTGCTCAAAAAAGCATTCACATTGTGAGAATGACGAATTGTTAACTGCATTCCTGAGAATGACGAATTAACAACATTCGAAGGTCTCAGGATTGTAAATGCATTATGAGCCTTCGCATTGTGAGAACACTCACGAGTGCTTTACAGCTTGATGAATTAGCGACATTAGGGAGTCCTCAAATCGGATACTCTAAAAGTTGTTTTGCATATTGAAAATACATTGATGTACTCAGCTTAACGTAAGTACCGGTGTCCAGACCACCCAGGAGGTAGGTTCACGGCTTATTTTTGGATTTTACATGCGGTTCCCCATTAGTTTCTACTACGCCTAGACCACATGGCGGGTTTTATTTTATTTACATGTGGTTTTCCTTCTTGAGAAGTCCTAGCCACATGGTGTTCATGCTCATTAAATTGCACTCCACACTCGTCTTTTTGCCAATCTTTCTTTCTTTTCATCCTCCGTCTCGTCTTGTAGCAGTTTCCTTTTAGCTGCAGCTTGTTTTGCTACTCTCTTTTTTCTCTGCGCCTCGGTTTCTTGAGCACTAGCTTTTGCTCATAGAAGCAGCTTTTTTCTTCAATCTCTCTTTTCTCTGCTCTTCAGCTTCTTGAGCGTGCGCTTTGCTCTTATAATCAGCTTTTTTTGCTTATCGCTCTTTTCTCTGTTCTTCAGTTTCTCCAGCTCGAGCTTCACTCATTGAAGCAGCTTTTTTCTTCAATCTCTCTTCTCTATGAGCTTCCGTTTCTCCGGCTCAAGCTTTTACTCTTATGAGCGGCATCTTTCTTTAAGCTCTCTTTTTTTTTAGCTCAGGGCATAACGAGTCCCGTCTTTCCCGTTCCAATTCTCTCTTTTCCATTTTGCGCTTTTCCTCCCACACGGAAGGACCCTCTGACCTTCTGCAACAATTCTCCAGTAAAGAGAGTTTCCGAGCCGCTTTCTTTTTTTCTTCCAACTTCTTCTCCTCGTTCACGTTTTCCTCTTCCTGCATTTTGAGCGCTATATTATCCTTTTCCTCTCTTTCCTCATCACTCATCACGTTGACGTTCGAGTCAAAATCGTCTGCATACTCTCTCCACGCGCCCGAGTCATAGTAACTGATAGCTAGAGTGTCTTTGCCATTTTCCAAGATGAAACTCTTGTCGTCATATGGCGAGAGGAGGGATTTCGAAACTCGCACTGTACTCAACTCGTGTCCGACACTGGAGATTTTTGCCCAAGTACCTTTTTTCGCCGGTGTCGTCGATTTCAAGGTGGATTTGTAATCGTTGAAGGACAAGTGCTGTTTGACGAACGATCTCTGGATTCCTTTGGCATTTTTAACGGTCTCTTTTCTCCACGTTTTGATCGCGTACATCTTTGCTCACAGTCCGACGAACTCTGGTGTGGGGCGTAATTGCTCGTATCGAAACGATCTCGGTTCTGGAGCATGTCTTCGAACACGTCGTCAGTTTTAATACCGTAGCAAAGGCTGTTCGTGTCGGTGGAGAGGAGCTTTACTCGTTCTCCGTACTTTGGCCAAATAAACTCACAATGGAACTCGTACATCGCGAGTTCCATTATTCGCGATGTACGAGTTTTTTCGTTCAAGATCTTGAAGGAGTCTGCGTGGGGTTGGGATATGTATTTCAACACCTTCTTAGTGTCGGTGCATAGCTTGACGTTAAGCCTGTTTTGTTTGTTTTTCATGGTCTTGCTGAAAACCGAGTTATTCAGGAGTTTAAAGTAGTCCTTCTCGAATGGAGCAGCTGATCCTTGCCTTTTCTCGGTGTTGAAGTCGATATACTCCCTCACCTCATCCTTGTCCGGTAGTGGACGACACACTTCTTCTTGTGCAGAAGATTTGGAACGTGCTTGGTGTTAGCTGAAGATTTAATGGTGTGCTTCAAGTCTCTGGCCAAATCTCTCGAATAAGGGAACAAGAATTCCTCCCTAATGTTGATCTTCTACGGCGCGAGAGGGTAATCGTTGTGCTCATCATGAAGCTCTCTGGGATATTCGAGAGCCACTTCCAGGATGTATCTGACATCCGCGTCATCAGGCACGGTGTCTACGTCGAAGGTCCTTATTTCATCCCTCGTCAGGTAACGGAAGTCATCGTAGGGTAGATGGGCGCACATGACGAAGCCATGAAGGTTGTTCATGTCCAATTCTACTATGTAGGTTGAGGGTTCGTGAGGATCGAAGTCGGGTAGGTACTTGTTGTTGGCTCTCACGAACCTCTTTCCCACGAAAGAAAAGTCGCCTCGAATGCCAGAAGTTATCAGGTTGTACTTCCCGACGAGCATGAAGAGTTCAACTTGGATTTCGTCATTTAGAGCAGAGCCGCCAAGCTAAATCCCAAAGTGAATATCTAATAGCAGGGATCCAACTTGTTGTTTTTCAGGCAAAGTTTTCTAAAATCTTCCCCAGCAGGAAAAAGTCCGTCATCTCTCGTGGTACGAACCAAATTGCTTCGTTTTCATCTTGAGTCAGAGGTTGAATGCCCGAACGTACTCGTCACCCGCTAACTCTTCGTCTTTCAGCTGGGACTCGATGGTAGTTCTTCCTTATCAAAAACGAACATGTCTCGCACGTGCTCGTAAGGGTAGAGGTCCTTTTGCGTCAGGAGATTCAGAGCATCTTCTCGAGTCGTGGCATCCTGAAACCAAGCGGATTTTAGGCCACAGTCCAAGGCGGCTTCGAGGATATGAAATCCAACGTTGCTTTTCCTGCGGTTCTCCACCAGAGTGTCCAACGAAACTTTCAAGAAACTTAGACTGTCCATGAATCGAAGATTTACGCCCTTCCTTTTAATAGTCATGCTCTGAAACTTCTCCGCATTTCGGCTAGTGACTTCCACTTGTCCCTTGAACTTGTGTACGGTGGATACCAGGAGGCGCATGTCGTAACCTTCTAGGAAAGAAAATAATTTTTTTTTAATGTTTATTGCAACGAACTATTTTTACATGGAAAAAAAAGAAGGACATATTTATTTAGGATTGCTAATGTTGTCCGTTCAACTGTTGTACTTCGTGTCAATGCCCTTCCATTTAACAAAGTAAAGCATTTTCCCATCTTTTCCTTTCTTCTTACGTAATTCATGTTCTACTAAAAACAAATCGTAAACTAGACCTTTTTGAAGTTCCGGTTCATAAAAACCTCCGAGAAAAGGTTCACCCGAAATTAGTAACTGGTTGGGTTTTCTGTGCGGATCGTGAAAACTTCGTTAGTAAAATTTTGCAAATACCCATTATCACAAATTTTCTTAATTTTAGAAATCCTGACTTTTTTCCTACGGCAAATTTGGGTTTGTTTAACAACCGTTTAGTACTAGTTCATCTCAGCAACGTTTCGTGACGTTTGGTTACTTCCCTCGGTTTAAGTTTTATGGCGGAATGAACCCTGTTTTTGTAATTGGAAACTAGCTCGTCGATAATGTCCCTCCACTCGTAAACCCCCTGCTTGGTGAATCTTTTCCACATTCGAGTTTTTAGCATTCTGTTGAAACGTTCTACCGCGCTCGCTTTCTTCTCAGAGTACGTAGAATACATATTGATGTTATGACGCTTAAGTAGGGCTTTGAAGTCTTTATTGTAGAACTCACTATCTAAATCGACTTGTAAATTTTTAGGGGTTGTCGCTCCTTCGAGTATTTTCTTGAAAGCTTCAGTAACGTCTGTGCCGATTTAGATCTAATGGGAATGACCCAAGCAAACTTGGACATGACGTTAATGCAGGTTAGTAGGTAGTTAAACCCTTTATTTAGGGTAGTGTAAGGTATCATTTCAATAAAGTCAGCTTGCCATAGATTGTTCTGGCTCAGGTCAATCCCTTTCCATCTCGGAAAATTTTTTCGGGTTGGTTTGTGAAGTTCTCTTACGAGTTGATCCATTTTTTTTATTTCCCATTCCAAACTTTAGTTTTGTTTTCATTATTTTCTTAAGGATCAAAGTAGCTAGTTTTTCTCACCATGCCAGAGAAGGATCGTCTCTCACTCTTTGAGCTTTGTAAATTAGCACTTCATCGGTGGCATGCTGACCTTTTAAGTCTGAGCTCTCGCAGTAAGCGATATCGTGTTCTTTGCAAGCTTCATCTAGTTCATTAATTTCTGGATCTCTTCGAGCCAATCTTTTCTCCAGTTTGGTTCCCGGGCCGCAGTATTGGTAGCCCGGCAAATACATTTCGAGCGGTAACTTATCTATGATTTTGTTAACGATTCTTTTCCCGAACTTGATAAAGGAAGCTCTTTTCGCCCCACACGCCTCGCAAAACAAAACTTGCATCTGCCGGTTATTTTTTGCGGTAATAATAACGGACGGCTTGGGGCTGTTAGAAGTGCCACGCAGTTCCTCATCTTGATATTTTTTGATTCCATGGTTCTTTGTTTTATATAAGCAAAACTTTTTTCCCTAGCCATTATGATTTGTCTTAGCTGATTTCTGATAAAATTTCGACCATCTCGTTTCTATGTCATGGCCGGCCGAAGCAGGTTTATACAAAAGCCTGAGTCTCTTTACCAAGTCATTAGGATCGTTGTAATATTCGTAATCAACCCTGCTCGAATGAACCACTTTTTTAACCATGCCCGTCCCTTTTGCATCGATTTCATGTGTTCCCAAATCGGAGCGACAATGTTTACGTACTTGGCGCTATGATTGGACTTAAGATTATGAGTGGCGGAGTCGTTGTTGTGATAAATGGTGTGAGTATTTTTTAACATGTCTGTGTAAGATGCTTTAACATCTGGCGCATAGGAAGTTTCTTTCAAATCTTTATGAACTAGCAAACTGCAAAGCCCGCGTCTTCCCAAATACTGTTTTCCCTCGACCACTGTCATTGTCAAAAATTTTAACCGTTTTATTCCCGAAGGTCAGCTCGCCTTTTTAGTATCATGTTGTAGTCCGAATACTAGGTCAGTCTCCTTTGGATTTTCGAAAAAAATTATCAAGAAAAATTTAGCAGTTTCTCCAATAACCTAGCGAGGCAATCAACTATCGAGGGACCTTAGACTGGCGATGTTCGGAAGCTCCAGGGGACTGGAAATGCGTCTATGTTGTACCGCGGAATATGAAGGGATGACTTTAGGACCGGTGCTTGTAGAGGCATATTTGGTTTTGGCCTCGGGAGGAATTCACATAATAGGACTTGAGCCGGAGTTGAATAGAGGCTGTAATTGAGAGGGGTTGACAATGTTTTCCCGCTAGGAGTAACGGCTTGGAAGAGGGACGGGGGTAAACCCAATGCTTCGTCGTCGTCCTCGTCAGTTTCTTCATCTTTGAAATCTTTAATTGGTGTAGTTTGCGTGTGCTGCGCTAGAGTTTATACACCACCGACCAATGTCGGTTTTAGAGCACCAACTGCCAGTTTCAGCACCCTTACTACTGGCTTAAAAAATTCTTGTAGCGATTCTTCTTGTTCTTTCTCACCCAAACGTTGATTTCATAACTTTTTAGTTAAACGTTTTTTGAGTTTTGTGATTTCTCGTTTTATCTCCATTCTTTTGTTTAGTAGGCAAAAATGAATTTTTATATCTCCCTTGTTTAACGTTTTGTTAATTGATAAAAACCCTAAGGCTTTTTGTAACAATTTTGACACAATGTTTTAAAGTCAGAAAACTCCATGTCGGGGACAACGTGATTTTTATAAACGTGTTTTAAATTTAACTTGTCAAAGGGGAAAAGGATTAATAAACTTGCGTTGTCGCTGACTGCTTATTTTGGAATTCTTGTGTAGGACTGACTGCAATAAAAAAATATTGTCGTTCGAATGACGCCCTTGAGCGAAGTAACTTTCAGCGCCGGTGCACACGTGCGGTACCGCATTTGTGGTTTGGTTTATGTGACATATGTTGGGTACTGCACTGCACACGTACCAGCGTCGATGTTGCGTTAGCGCCCGCCGCTCATGCGGTCGTTTTGCACCGCAATTCCCCCCCGTCAACGCAGCTGTACCGCAGCATTAAAAAAACGTAATTGTGTCTCTGAGTACCTTGGATGATTTGAGCAGTGCACACGTCCGTCGTTTACCGCAAAAGCGTTACCGAAAATGGCGTCCAATTTCGAAGAAATAGACATGAAATTGTTTATTGGGGGAGTAAAGAACTATCCTGAAATATGAAATGGTGCTGCAGAAATGATTGAAGACTCATTGGGAAGTAATTAAAGAACTTATCCGAATTTTTCAGTTATTCTGCAAAGGATGAGTAACATTTTCTCCTGGGACATCTTAAATTAGTACATCAATGTACCAAAATTCATCTCATTGGTTTTAAAATATATTTTTTGTTCACCAGGTAGGTGAAAAAAGCAACATCGTCTCATTGGTTTCAAACTATAAGTTTTCGTACACGAGGTTAGGGAACCGAACGCGCACATACGTTACCGAAGCGGCACCGCAGTGTCAATGCGCGTTAATAAAACGCACGTGTGCGTTGATAGGCTGCGTTATCGCAGCGGCACTGCAGCGTCGCCGCGCGTCCAAAAAACGTACGTGTGTACCGGCGCTCAATGTTTTTGGTTTGTCTAAAAGGCAATCGTCAAAAACAATCAGGTTTCGAAAGTTTAGATACAGTTCTTTGGGTGGAATTAAATCAATTTGAGAATCGTGAAAAAAGCAACATTCTGCCAATGTTTTCCTCAATTTTGCCAAATATATTTTAAGGTAGAAATGGATGGTTTTTAGGTTCTTTCTTTGGCACGAAAGAAGTCCTAGTTTTTAATTTCCATAACTTTTTTTTATTTAAACATTTTCTTATTGTTTACACAGTTACCAAACCCATGAAGTCTTCGTCAGAAAATTTATCAGTGGAAACATCCAAATGAGCTACTCCATAGTCTGTGTGGCACCAAAATTGTGCGTTGCTGGGAGTATCATCAGTGACGTACACCGCAGTAATTCTCCCAGTGACTTTCGTCAAGTTTAAAGTGTTGTTAGATGGCAAGTTGAACCAGGGTTTGTCGATAACATTTTTGTTACGTTTCCCTTTAGTGTTGTGAATGTTCTTGTACACCCAAGTTCTAAGACAGAGCGTTTTGTCTCCGTTTCCTTCGTTCATCTTTTCGCAAGAAGGTTAACAGGGGGAAGCCACGTGCATAGAATTGGGATAACTGAACGTAGTGAGAGACACAGGTTTTTGCTCGTCAAACTCAATCTCTAGTTTTTTACAGATGTACCGTTTAAGATTTTTCAACAGTTTTTGAGTTTCCGGGTCGCTGGGTGAAATCCAACCTTTATATTTCGAGTTTGCGTGCGAAACGGGAGTCCCCAAACTCTTTAAATCTTGAAAATGAATGGAAGGAGACAAGGACAACTTTACACCGTTGTTAATCTTTGTACCTTTGTCGTTCTTAACTTTCAGCAAGTTTTTTTTTTGCAAGAGATTGGAAAGATTTGTTTGCCAGGATGGTTGAGACATTTTGAGGTTTATTATTTATTTTGAAGTTCTTCCTTTTATTATATACGAGAAATAAAAAAAACGCCTCATCGGCATATTTTTTTAATTTTGCGTTTTAAAAAAAAAGGATGTCAGTCAAAAAGTTTGGAAAAGCATTGAAAAGGACGACGGGGAAGGGGTGAAGTGATGGGAGTTGGTCTGAGAGGACAGCCATGAGTAGGATATGTTTTAACCCCTGAAAACAACTACAACATGCAAAGCAAGCATGTAACTAAAGTAGGAGCTGCTATCGAACCTGCAGACATGGTAAATTATTCTCAGATCGGTACTCTGGCAATGGACGTTCAGAAACTTAAAACCGACTTGCCTCCTGTCATTACTCTTCTCTCCGATGAGTTGGCTTCCGCCATTTCTAGCATCGAAAAAAATATGTTACACTTAGATGAGGCTGACGGGAATTTTTACGTGAAGAAGAAACAAATTAAGGACGTAGCTTTTCTCCAGCACGCTGCTGACGCGGCAACAAAAGTGTACATTGACAGGAATCGTTGGTACGACGACCAGAAAGTATACTTCAACGCAACGCATAAGCCGATTAGAAATCTAAGCGATTCTGTTACTAAGTTATTTGCGATAGTAATTGCTTGTTACAAGACGACCGGAAAGAATACTTCAATGCCTCGAACAAACTAATTAGAAATCTAAGCGAACCTATTTTACCGAGTGACGCGGCTACAAAGAAATCTGTGCATGAAAACAGTTTCATGCTAATCAGTTTCAGCATGAAAAAAAGCCCTTTGGAAAAATTGAATATATATATTCGACAGTTTATTTATCAACATTGCATCCCGAAATCCGAAGGATTTGTGTGGGTTGCATACTATTTACATACATTGTGTTACAAGTGAATATGATTATAAATACACATTTATCCGTTAGTAAAAAAAAAAAGCGTTGATCAACATACTCATTATCTGAAGCACTATTTTTCCAATACCTATGTTATAATTTTAATGGTAAGTTTTTTATACATACTTTTTTTTTAACATTTATTATTATTTTGTTAATAACCAGTTTTTTACTTCTTTCTTAATCTGTTTAAATCCTGTGAGAGACATGAGGTTATTAGGTAGCTGATTAAAGGTCCAAGGAATGTAATATCGCATATTCCTCATTCCATAACAATTTTTCACTAATGGTATTTCAAATCGCAGGCTTTTAATTCTTAGATATGTTGCTTTTTTTACATCTTTTACCTTGTGTTCAGGTTTAAAATAGTTATTTAAGATTATTATGTAATTCCTAAGATTTTGAACATTTAGTATTTCGTGTTCTTGAACTAAGTCGTTGGTTTTTTTTTTTTTTATAATTCACTGGTTTAAACAGAGCTTTAACTAGTTTGTTTTGTGTTCTCTGGATTTTATCTAGGAGATATGATGATGTTAAACCATAGAATTCTATCCCATATCTTATATTACTTGTTACTAAAGCGTGAAACAATATGTGTTTGTTTTTTCTGCTAAGAATTGATCTTAATTTATAACAAATTGGTAATAATTGTCGTAATTTTTTTATTAGGTTATCTATATGATGGTTAAACTTCCACAAATTATCAATACATATACCTAAGTATTTAGCCATTGACACTTTTTCTACTTTAATGCATGTTTCAGAGCATTTTTCTGAAGCGCTACAATGTTCAGTGTGAATCAGCAAATCTGTCACTTCATATTTATTGTGAGACGATGTGATATCCATAACAGCTGTTTTCAAATCATTTATAAAAACATCATTTTTTAGGAACCAATCGTTTATATTATTAAAGTCTTCTTGGAGATTTTTTTCCATCAAAGCTAAATTTCTACCTGACGAGATTAGAATGATATCATCAGCAAATAGAATTATCTCACATTTTCTTACTTGATCAACGACATCATTAATATATAATATAAACAATAGTGGACCCAGTACAGAACCCTAGGGCACTCCGTATTTAATTTCCTTAGAATCACTAGTGCAGTTTCCAATTCTTGTTTTTGCTTTTCAGTTATTCAGGTAACTTGCAATAATTTTGCTGCATTTTCCTCTTAGGCCATACAATTCACATTTATTTATAAGAGCAGTATGATCAATTGTATCAAATGCTTTTTGTAAGTCCACTAGGACCACTTTAGTAAAGTAACCATTATCTAGATTCTGTGTTATTTTGTTATTAATAAGTCTTAGGGCATCAATGGTTCCTTTATTATTTTGAAAACTAAGTTGTCTTTTGTTAATAATATTATATTTTTCCACAAAACACATGATTTATTTAAAGAAAAATTTTTCTATTATTTTATTTATGTTGGACAGAAGTGATATCGGTCTATAGTTATTTAAATTAATTTTGCTATCTTTCTTATGAATTGGTCTCACAACTTGCACTTTCAATTCTTCAGGCCAAATTTCAGTGTTAATTATGGAATTTATTAATTTGGTTTATTAATATTGAGGAGTTGTCAATTGAGCCAATTAGGTGCTTCATATAAATTCCATCAATTCCCACTGATTCTTTATTTTTTGTCTCTCCAACTAGGTTTTTTTATGTCATATCCAGTACAGTGTAGGAGTCCAATTGTTGCAGAGTTTCTTTTAATTTTATTTATTTTATTTGCATTATTCATAAATTTTTTCTTCCTTGCAAGAAATTTTTGTCTTAATTTTGGTACAACATTTGCAAAATTTAAATTTACTCTATTACATAGTTTGTGGACAGGTTCATTTTGAAAAGATTCTTGTTAATTTGTCGATATTAGCTTTACGTTTGCGGCCTACAATGCCATTTATGTGATTCCATTTTGTTTTGCTGTTTATTGTTACAGAGTTTATTATTTTTGAAACCTTAACTCCCGTTGCATTCGTGTTTTATTTTTTTTATATTCAGCACACAATTGTTCATTTGGATTGGCTTTAGTTTTTATTTTTTTCCACAGTTTATTTTTTACGTTAATTAATTTTATCATGTTGTCAGTTATCCACTCTTTCTTTGCTTTCTTTATTTTCTCCGGTACCTGACTGGTTTTATAAATATCAGTTATTGTATTTTTTATGTTATTATACATGTCATCAGGATTGTTTTCATGCTCATTTAGGATATCCCAGTTCACCTTATTTAACTTTTTAATTATGGATGCATCATCAAGATGAACTCTAATTTCATTATCTTTTCCTTGAAAAATACTTTTGATTAACTCAATCTTTAATTTTTTTTTCGGCTATTTTTTTTTCAATGCATGCACTTGAGCATTCATAATTATTCATTTTTACAAAAATATGGTCAATGCATGACGAAGTGAATTTATTTATATAAATTTCCACCCTAGTCGGAGATTCAATCATTGATAAGAAACCATTTGCAGCTAGTTTATTAAGAGCTTTAATAAATTTCTGTTTGGATGAGCTAGGCTGCCGATATATAATAAATATGGTAAA
>JAHWFP010146703.1:0-10871 GCA_023313725.1 Lithobius niger
GGTTGGTATTGAGAAGTTGTACGCTCTGGTGATTTCATATTCTTGTCGAACATCTTTCAGATGAATGAAGACACTGCGCCCAGATTTTACTTTACCTCCCTCTTCTACTTGTAAGTCGTAGCACATTGTTTGTCCTTTCGTTAATGGTGTATCAATGATAGTTGAAACACGCAATTCTGACACTGTTTCCGTGGTTGTCATGTTGATGGTAGCGGTTAGTGCTGAAGTTTTGGTACATGGATAGGGCATCCTATATGCGGATGAATAACAAACTATAAGAGAAATCCAGACCAACGATGTGAATGCCATTGTGAAAAGACGACGAGGTAAAAGGGACACTGTACGTTAAATCACTGTCCAGCTTTTGGATAATTAAAATTTAACGAGGTGAGTTGAGCCACCTTTCACTCTCGACTACAAGACGCATTTGACGATTTAGCCTCATGTCTTTCTATGTATAATCAGCTTTCAAAGCCTTTATTTCAAACTAGTGATGCTAAGATATCTTTATAAAAACTGTCAGTTTAGAACTTCTGAGAGCAGAGGCAGTAGATATGATTGAAGAGCTTCTGTTTTGTTACCTGCTCGGATTTTCCCAGCCTCTTGCGTCGTGTTTATTCATGCTATCGTAATCATACAGAAAAGAGATAAAAGTTGTGCGCTGACATATACCTGCAATGTGTACAAACACTAATATTTTCCAAAGGGTCATCTTTGATCTTTATTTATGGTCTGGAATATCCAGTGAGATGATACTGACTTCCGTTAAGTCTTGTACAACCCATAGGTCTTGCTTTATACTTGTAAATGTTTAGTTAAAAAGTCTCCTCATTTAACTTCTGTTCAACATGACGGCATTTTAGCTGCGACTTTTTCAGTTGTTCCACGTACATTTCTGATTAATTCGCATGAACGTAGTTTTTTTTATCCCCCAGGGTCCGATCAAACTTTCACAGTAAAAAACGACCTTTTCTGTTCATATTTAAGAGAGAAAAAAATATACACTATCGCACTGAAAACCTTACATAATTAGAAAACAAAAACGAGCTCGTTTGATGTTTAAGGTAAGGTTTAACTGATCCGAAGTCAAAACAGCAAAGGAACACAAATAAACTTTCCTGTAAGGTTTCACATACCGCAGTGTTCCTGTACTGTTTAGTCCACGTGAAACCTTACTGCTGTATTCGCACGTTTTTACAGTTTTTTACTTTAGAACACGATATGTCGGATTGGTTCATTCTACTTGGCTAAAGGACATCGCTGAAAAATCGTAAAAATCATACTTTTAGTGTGCTTAGTACAGACCTACACATTAACTAATTCAGGGTTCGTGCAACTCCTTGAAACTCTGGAAATATCGTTGAAAATAAAAATGAAATAGCCTACCAGTCCTGAAGTCTTGAATGTGAAATCTTAAAAACTGGTGTATCTATCACTACGATGAATGGAAAGGAGACGACCGGACTACAATGATGATAACAAATTTAGCCCCGAAATTGGGCGAGTGTGTAGCGTATATTATACACTATATTATTCTTACCACAATTTTGAAAGTTGGGATAAGGTTTTGATTTTATTTACGTGTCTAATGGTTGAATACAGCAGTAAGGTTTCACGTGGACTAAACAGTACAGGAACACTGCGGTATGTGAAACCTTACAGGAAAGTTTATTTGTGTTCCTTTGCTGTTTTGACTTTGGATCAGTTAAACCTTACCTTAAACGTCAAACGAGCTCGTTTTTGTTTTCTAATTCGTGATACTTTGACATACCAAGCTGGTTGTCTGCACTCGTTGCAAAAGGCACTGAATTTCGCTCGCTTCGCTCGCTCATTCAGTGCAAGTCTTTCTTTTGGAAGTTGGTTTGTCCGCAGCTATCTATCAAGAGGCTTTGTCCGTATTTGTACATAGGACAGCAAGCCAAATGGGTAACGGACACTTTAGCTTTAACGCGAGAGAATGATGTGAAATCATTATATGAATCGATTCGTAATAAAGATAATGCTTCCGCTTCACGTGCGGGTAAATTGTAGGCTCATCAGCATTGTTAGCATTTGCTTACGCTTTCCGTCTGACGTTTGCTGATTGGCATTGTTGTATAGAAACAATGTTTAAAACAATGTACAACAATAAAACGGATCGTTCAGGGCTCCGTAACTCCGGAACGGAGCCACCAATTGAAATTTCTATTTCTATAAAGGGCACATCTCCGGAAGTAGATCTTTCAAATGAGCTAAGGATCAGCTTTCTACGACAAATGGTTTAGCCTGTGGAGACCATTGTATAAACGTGTCCAAAGTCCCTTGCCATGACCACCACCACCACCACCGTGTAACACAAAAATGAAACTCACGATTCTAGCTGAAGTCCAGATCTCCAATCTGGCAAATCGGAAATTAATAAAAGTTGGTACACGCGTTGGCCAAGTACCACAAGGCTTGCATACCAAATTTCAGTAGAAAATGTTGAACGGCGGCGGAGAAATTAAGCTTCCAAATTTCGGCTTTAACATGGGAGACCGAGGTCAAACCTTACAGTAAAGGCTGCCGCCGTTACTAATAAACCAAAGTCTCATAGCAGAAATGAAGCAACCGCAACGACGACCCCCGGAAGGGGAACAATGAAAACGTGCGAGTGTGTCAATTCTTTGGTTTGAAGGTGAAACTGGGACGTTGTTGCCGTGAAAAGAAGTTGAAATTGGCACATTGTTACCTGTACTAACAATTTGCTCAGCGCGGTCATCCCAAAGGCATGTCTTAAATGACGTCATGTACGAAGGACAGTTATTTTTCGCACGCTACTGGGAGTGGGGAAGGCCCTGAACGGGGAATGCCCGTTGGTGGGGCAGTGCTTATGTCAAAGCCACTATTTGACTACGGTATTGCTTTGCGGACGGAGAGGATTGACGGAAAGGGGGAGTGTTACACAAAGAAAAATTGACTGTCGCAGTGAACGACCAGGCAGCACCGAGCAAATACTGGGAAACAACCACGGGTCAAACAAATCCTCGGGCGAAACCGGGTACGATGCTAGTTTTACATTATAACGCAAAGTTTCACAGCAAATCAAGGACATGGACATGTCCCGCAACGCAACACATAAACAATGAAACAATGAAACGGGGGAGTACTTTAATTCTTTTGCAAACGAAAGATTGTTGACCCGGCTAACAATTTGCTCTGCGCTGTCAACTTAGTGGTAAGTCTTAAATGACGTCATGCACGAAGGTCAGAGATTTGCACACGGTACGGATCACTCAAGCCAAAGCGATAGACTGGAAGTGGGTTGAGAGGGGGAGGGGTGGTGGGCGGGGAATACTCGTGTGTTGGCAGTGCGTCTGTTAGCCCTGTTCTTGGTATTCTAATGCTCTAATAATTAAAGATATTGGGAGGGGAAGGGGCAGTATTTAATTCAACTACCAATTCAAATTCAACTACGTGTAGCAAGGGAAAGGAATGGATGGGAGGATGGGAGAAATACAGAGTCGAGAATTGATTGTGCCTAGGGTCATTGTTGTGTACTGTTGTAAGCTAAAAAGTGACAGCCGAAGCAAAAGAGATGGAGTCGACAATTGATTGAGTTGAGAAAAATTGCCTGTCCCAGTGAAAGTTCAGGCAACACCGAACCAAAACTGGGAAACAACCACGGGCGAAACAAAATCCCGGGCAAAGCCGGGTATGACTTCTAGTACACATATAAGCACGCCGATTTAATTTTCTTTTACTGACGACACACTCTTGCTCGTACGTGCCCAATATTCAGAATTATATACGAGCAAACACGCACACATGCACGTCATGTATTTGTAATGATGCAGTAAGTAGGGAATAAAACCATCGACCTTTGCACGTTCAGAGCCGGATTGGACTTTCCAATCCCTGCTCACCGATACAACCCCCCCCCCGTCTCCACTGGCTCTCAGCTCAGTAGCTACTGATCCGCACCAACAGTTTTTCCCACGAACCGAAAGGCAGGCAAAGGGGAAAATTAATATGAGGTGAGGCTTTTTTTTTTTTACTCTATTGACTTGCAGTCGTTTTCGTGTTATTATTATTTTTTGTGATCCTTATTGTGGACGTTACTCTGAGTTTCAGACGGGTATAAACGTATCGTTGGACCTGACCAGGAGGACACTAGAATTTACTATCAATCGGTGTTAAGACGTTTTAATAGACGGTTAAAAAAAATCAATTAATAGAACGGCAGACGTGCATTATTTTGGTTTTGCGTGTAGTGTGAGAATGGTGAGATGGCTCAGTAAGAACTAAGGTTTTTGGAAGTAGACTGTCTTTTTTTTAGTAAAGTACAATTGAATTTAGCAGGTAGACTTACCGCTGTCGTTAACTAGTTACTTTAACTTGTTAAACATTTATCATATTTAGTCGTGGAATGAAATACTGAGACGCGGAGTTAATTTGTAGGCAGGCTGATACAAACAATTTTTTTTTTTTTTAATTTTACTTCATGTCATTTTATTTTATTTAGCTGAAACATTAAATACAATAGCCTAAGGGTGGTGTGGCACAAACACTTTTCAAACAAATCGGGGCTGAATTTACTTTCAGGAAATGAAAATAAGTGTTTCAAGGTTTTTTGTATTTTTAAGTAATTTATATTTTATTTATATTAAAGAACATATTACAGTATGTTAAAGAGTAAACAGGGTGGAACAGATAAATTAATACCGCATACGCCTAAATCTAATAGGCCTGTACATACGTGAATGGAATCAAACGGAAACGAAAAAAGTCCACCTAATGCAGAATATTAAGATCTAGGAAATCCTATAGGTCTAATCCCATTACCTTTGCTAGCTAAGACTTGGCTGTATTCTACTTGGTACATTTATGAGCCAAGTTGGCTTCGAACTGTCTTGCTTTTTTTTGTTCTTCCTACCTGGTTAATTTTTAAGCCAAGTTGGCTTCGAATGGTCCTTTGTTTAAAGTTGTTATTACCTGGTGTAGCACTGCAAACAGGTCTCCTGTAGTTCTGGTCATCTGTACCATAATATTTATAACCATTTGGCAACACTGTCTCGGGAACATCTAGCAAACTGGGATCCATGTAACATGTCCATTGATCAGCTTTTCCCTCGGAAATTCCATTCTACATCCCACAACCACCCTGCCACTCCTTTCTCATGTTGTTTCCGGCCTTTTTTGTTTTTTTGGTCTCGAACCCGCATGTCGGGCAGCAAGGCGTGGGCTTGTCCGCCGTGCTCCCTAATTTCCGATGCCAAACACCATGTTCGCAACAACGGCACGCGGCTTTATCGAAAGCCACACAATTGATGATCCCTTGCAGTGTCTGGCAATCTGAGGCCCATTGCCCTTCACGACCGGTTGCTGTTTCCGCGTGGTGCAATCACATCCTGCTATCCCGCACCCAGATGCGGGTTCCGCGGGTGTTGCACAATATTGCACAACGTTGCGTCATGTGGCAACTACTTCTCGATCTTGCATACATTTGAGCAGAAGCGATGTGCAGTGGTCACGCGTGGCCGTATATAATGGCCTACCCGCCGCATGTGAATCATTTCTTCGACCAGAAGCGGGCAAACAGGATGATGGCTGCAGAGGCGCCGATGGACGACTTTCCCAGCTACGCCGTAGTAGAGAAGTCTAGGGCCGGCAAGAATCGGAGGCAACTTCATCGGGTTTGGACGGAAGAGCTGAGCGAGTACCAGGACAAGAAAGGTTTCTCCGGACCTCCAATGGGCTACATTGGCAGATGCAACAAGAAGAGCAAGGAGTTGGATTTTTTCATGGAATTATTCGGGGAGACTGCAGATTTCATCATAAGGAGGACCAACCAATTCATGGACGACAGGGCCAGCAATGCCAGACGCAGCACACGGAACGTCACGTCAGCCAACACACCAGGACCAAAAGGCAATGCAGGGACTTCGACTCAAGGGGAGCCACGTCCATCACCACCCCACATCACTTACTGCCAGTTTTTGCCACTCACTGGAATTCCGACTGAACCACAGCTGGGAATACCACAACCAGACGTCCACATGGAAGACGCCGGGTCAAGCCAAGCACAGCCGCCAATGCCAGAAACAGATGTCGCCGAGGAGGAGGAGGACGAATCAGACTACCCATATTACTGCGAGGAAAATGAGGACTACTATGAAGGCAGCAGCCAAGAATCAGATGAGGATGAGTTAGATGACGAACTAAAAGAAACCGAGTCAGAGGACGATGCCGACGCCTGCCTTACGACGTCTAGCAGTGAGGAGGAAGCAGCAAGGCCAGACAGTCCATCACGACCGCTAAGGCCAGAAAGCCCACCACGACCTCGAACCTTAACAGAAACCTCTACTCCCATGCCAAGGCAATCATCAGAAGCGACGTTGCCCACATATGAGCCCGGTTGGTCGGTCCTACTACGTCCCACACCAGCAGAGGCGGTCTCGTCGTCCAGCCAAAATACCAAGCCAAAAGCCAAAGTCGCAACATCGCAGGCGCGGCCATTTATGAGACGAACCAAAAGAGGAATCGTTCCCTTCCCTCGGGGTCTTTCAGGTAGATTCGTTTCGTCAGATGAGGAGGAAGAAAGAGCCACCACAACGACAGCCAACGTAGTCGAGCCACCACCCCCACAATCACCGCCACCGTCACTGGAACCGAGTAAACTAGAAGCCATGAAACGACGCTGGCGAGTCGTACTGTACGACAAGATCTACAGAAGTAATATGTTCCCCGAGCCACCCGAGCAAAAAAGGACACGATTATTGCCTCCTCGAAGTTGCTACCTCCAGGAGATGCGCCACGCCAGGATAACCCAATATGTCAATCACCGTTTCAGCCAACAACAGTCTCAGCCAAGCGCTCCACCAGTACAATCCCCAGAAGACTCGAGAACAAAACCCCCAGAAGATCTGAGCACAGGACGGTTGGTGCTAGAGCAGATGTGTGCAGAGGTGGACAAGACACTCAGGAGCCAGTCAGAGTCCTCGTCGTCAACGTCGCCGATCCAGCCAGCGCAAATCCAAAGGGAAGAAGCAGGGGCTAACTCTAGCCAAGAGCCAGCTGCCAAGGAGACACCTTCAACGGTCGTATCGTCGCAACTCCCTCAGCCAGGGGAACAAGCAGAGGCCACTTCCAACTCCAACTCCAGCCAAGACCCAGCAGTAACGACAACCACGCAAGCCTGCCAAACATCGCCGAAACGGAAGAAACCACATCCCACTCCCGCTTGGGTACCATTGACGAAAGACGAGTTGCTGGCTTTCATCGGAATACTGATAATCATGGGTTACAACGACTTGCCGGAGATGGCGCAGTATTGGTCCACGTCCCCAGACCTGGGAAACCACTCCATCAGATCGACCATGACCAGAACAAGGTTCAATCAAATTTGGAACAACTTTCGGCTGTCCGAAGAACCGTCTTTCACTGGTACCGATCCCCAGACTGCATCGCCCACGACCAGGCAAGCCATGGAAGAGCAGAAGGCCAAGGAGGACATGGACGCAATAATGAAGGTTCGACCGATGATGGAGGCTATCAACCAGGCATTCCGCAAGTGCAGGAACCCCGGATCAGTTCTCTGCATAGACGAGTCAATGACTGCATACACTGGAAGATCCAAGATCAAGGTATACCAGCCCAAGAAGCCCATCAAGGTCGGCTTTGAACACTTCACTCTCTGCGACCCGTTCGACGGTTACATACTCAACGACGAGGCACACATTGGAAAAAAGCGCCACATGGCCATTGACCCCGCCCAAGACCCCGCTAAGGAACTCGAGAACAACAAGATGGCTCACACAACGATCTACACCGCGCGCCACTACCTCAACCAGGGTTACACCATCGTCTGTGACAACCGCTTCACTTCGGCACTGCTGTTTCAGGTCCTCTACACCAAGCTAGGAACCTTCGGATGCGGGAGCCTACGCGCCAATGCTGCCGGAATGCCATACGAGTTCACGGAGGAGTTGCGCAAATTCAAGAAAGAGCACGAACGTGGTGACAGTATCCTGCGTCAGAGCGGCCGGCTACTGCTGAGCATCTGGTGTGACACCAAGGCCGTCCCTCTACTCAGCACCCACGTGGATCCCTTGGCCGGAAAATGTACCGTCGGAAGACTCATCGGGGGCCAGAAACACCTAGTCACTTGTCCACCGGCAGCCATGACTTACACGGAGACCATGAATGGCGTGGACATGGCCAATCACCTCATCTCCTCGTTTTATGTCGGCAGGAGGTCGATTAGATGGCACCGCTACCTTTTCTTCCAAAAGCTCAACCAGATTCTCGTCAATGCCAGGCTCAACATGGTCATGGTCTGCGGCCTCGATAGGGCTGGCAAACGCTCCCAGTTGACTTACCGAAGATCGCTGGCCAACCAACTCATCAACCGAGTACGCAAGACACGCCTCATAAGACTTCCAGCCATTTTGGGTACCAGTCATCGCCACGAAAAGAGTACGAGGAGCCGCAGATGCCAGGTGTGCAGGAAGTACAGACAGGAACGGCACGAGACCATCTGGTGGTGCGCAACTTGTCGCACGAACGTGTGCACGGACGAAAGCTCGAGAAGAAGGCACGGTGGACGAACTTGTTGGCAGCTGCATCAAGATCGCCTGGATCTCGATTTTTAGGCTTAATTTTCATTGAACTTGTATAGCTTTGTACAGCCAACGCCGAATAAACCTTGTAACCTTTGTTCAGAATTATGTTTTCCCTTTGCCTAGCTGTGACTTTGACTTTTCAGGAAAAGACTAAAAGCCCCAAACCTCACTGACACTGGACCCGGTATTCGTCGTGGCTTCAGGTACTCAATCCGAGCCTGAAACCGCGACGAATGCCAGGTCTCAGGTGACGGCGGGGTGTGGGGTTTTCTTTGGGTGGAACTTAGCCAAATTCTCTGGGTATTGCGATGTTAACCGTCACCATATTGGGTAATGAAAAAAGGTCAGAAAAAAAGCCAAACCCTGCCTCATTGCAGGGTCTGGCAAGACTTGGACTTAGCCAAATTCTCTGGGTATTGCGATGTTAACCGTCACCATAAGGGTTAAAAAAAAAGCCAAACTTCACCATTGCGGAGCTTGGCTAGTATGCGGGTCTCTTTTGATTCAGGGATGGTCGAGACCAAGTCCATCCCCTCAGTACAAAGTCCCATTTTTTGGACTTAGCCACATGCCAAGTCATCATCCAAGTCATCATCCAGTAAGGGTCATCCTCAGGCTTGTAAGTAGTGGTCTCTGCCCCACCACCACACCCTCATGATCCACAGTCATCGATCGCCTAACCTTCGAGACCAGAAGGAAAGACGGGCCTCAGGTGGATCACTACACTAAGGAACTCGTCGAAAAACACGAACGTCCCAATGTTCGACGCCTAGCCACCTCGTCAGCTAGCTAGTTCATGAATGTCTCGTCAAACACCCACTTTAGTATAGCACTGGCAACGCTCGAAACGACTGCCTTTCAACAAGTTCCAACCAGTCTTTGCTGCAGGTCCAATAGCTCAGCTACAGTTCAGAATGGAGTACCACTCGTCACCAAAACGAAGCCACTAGTCCAACTGCTCCGACCAGTTCCAAGAGACCTCTCCGAGCTTAAAGGGCCACCGCCACTATTGCCACTAGGTCCGGCAGCACTCTGGAGATGTACTACAGGACGAACCCACAGCTCACTGCCAAAGCGTTGCCACCAGTCCAAATGGCTCAAACAGCTTAGAACCTTCCAAGCCCGAAGATGAGGCCAGGCTGCTCGTCGCCAAGTCTTTGCTGCTGGTCCAGCGGCTCAACCCAGTTTAGAACGGGGATCTGCCAGCACGAAGGCAAGGGGGATCCGTCGCTCACCACCAAAGCGTCGCCACTAGTCCAACTGCTCCGACCAGCTCAGAGACAGCCCACCCTCAAGGGAACGAGTGCTCACCACCAAGTCTTTGCTACTCGGTCCAACGGCTCAACCCAGCTAGAAAGGCGTCCCAATCATCACCAAGCAAAGCCACTAGTACAAATAGCTCTAACCTAGTTTAGAACATCGACCCCAACATCGAGGACTTACACAGCTCATCACCAGTCTCGCAATTCGGTCCAGGTTGACTTACGAGGAGTGGGGTCCGCTAGCAGGACCCACAACCAAAGCCACTAGTCCAAACAACTCGTCCAGTTCAGAACAGTGCACCAAAAGGACGACATTGCTCACCGCTCGTCTTGCTTACTCAGTCCAACAGCTGGTTTCGAAAGGCGTGCCGATTTCCACCAAAGCCACTAGTCCAAACAGCTCAACAAGCTTAGAACAAAACGTCGAACCTAAAGGCAAGGGATCCATCCTCACAATACTGGGTGATCGTCGATAGGACAGCTTACGTTTGCACCAGTCTTGCAACTCGGTCCGAAGGGTCGACTCTGGTTTAGAACGGGGATCTGCCGGCACGAAGGCAAGGGGGATCCGTCGCTCACCACCAAAGCATCGCCACCAGTCCAAACAGCTCGACCAGCCTAGAACGTCGGGACCACAGTGCTCATCAGCCAAGTCTTTTGCCACCAGTCCAATGGCTCCACTCCAGATCAGGATGGCAGATCCAAGCCCGAAGGCGAGGGCCCACCAATTCATCACCGAAGTATCGCTACTAGTCCAATGGCTGCAACCAGCTTTGAGCAAATGACCCACACGCCGTCCTCATCAACAAGCCAACCACTTGGCCGATAGCGTCACCGATGCATGGTACAAGACCAACACCAGCAAATAACAACTCCACATCCAAGTCACAGAGACACCGAAGGGAATCGGGAATTTCTTTCTCGCAACAAACCCGGTATACTACCTGTAACCTACCCGCCGTATAGCCAGTGCGCCCGAGAGACTCCGAAGAATCACGGGACGATCAAAGACCTGACGGAGTAACAT
>JAHWFP010146705.1:0-20383 GCA_023313725.1 Lithobius niger
TCAACCACCTGTGGGAAAAACAACTCAACTACCATACAGATCAGTGGTACACGAGTTAACATGGCTGATTAAACTGGCACTGACACTGATGTTACATTCGAACTGTAATTTGTTTTTGCGCTTCTGATGAAGGTGGTCGGAACAAGAAATGTGTATTTAATGTCCTTTGCACAGCTTCAACCACCGAAAATTTAAGAGAAATAGTAGTTCTTCCGCTTGTGACATTGTATTCTTTTCACTGCTTACAATGCCATTTCGATGTCACAGTAATCACCGATTGCCAGTATTCAAGATTGTTTACAAGATTTTGAAGAATTGTTCCATTTAAAAAAAAAGTCTGGGATACAAACATGGTTTAAAAACCACATTTTTTAATGTTTTAAAGAACATGACTGCTAAACCAACCTTTCCTTTCATTGAAAATGTGACATTTCCAAACATTTGGAAATCATTTGGCTATAGAATATCATCCACAGGTAACCTGAGTAGTCACAAGTAATGCTTACTCTGGGGTGAGTGAGATTATTTTGGAGCCGGGGGGAAAGGAATATATTCAAGACTTTTTGTAACCTTGGAGTGTGTCATGAAAAGTTGTAGGTCACATTTTCATTTCGTCCAACCACCCAAAAACTAATTCTCCCAACACCAACGGTTAAAAACGAAAAAAAAGTGGGTTACAAATTATCCTTGTGTTGGTTAAAAGAGAAACAGGATGATCATTGACAAAATTTGGATCCGTTTTGTCATAAACATTTTTTAGATTTTTGAGTGGGAACCCTGGTGTAAACGAGTGCCGCCGAAAACCGCTTGTTTTTCGAAACATGCAATTTTTTTTCTTGAGCGCCCAAATGCCTCGATTAGGACAATCTAGCCGTTTTTTTTAATAATGGACCAAATCGGCCCAAATTTTCAACATCAATAGCCTGCCCTAAAACAAGCCTCTTGGGGAAGCCCAAATTCGAACTTTCCATCTAGAAGACTCTCAAATCTACATTTGAAGATCGACCTTAACCAACAGCAGCGCTCCTTCATCATGGCCGCCATTGTTAAAACTTGTATTTATGTATGTTGATTTTATCTCTCTAATTTTCGGGCATAAAGCCCACAAACACTAGCTTAGTTGCGTTTTAGGAGGGGCTTCCTCTGCGAAGGTACTAAACCTCGATCTCTTGTACAGACAACTATTTTTGAAGTGTGATATTTTTTATTGTGTTTGAACGATCGCAACTACTATTAAAAATTTCCACTTAGATCAAACATTGTCCTTTAACTTTAAGGTCAAACCTCCAATTTAACTTCATGCGTTTTAAGCATACAACTAAGCTAGACTATTTATTCATTTATATAACCGCATTTATACTTTTATAATAATCTTTTACCCCCAGAAACGCTGCCATATAATAAGACATCGGCATTCTGCCGGACACGAATTTTCAGTGTATATATGTTTGTTTTAGTTCTCCTCTGGACCCGACTGAGACCTACCGAATGCTACTAATAGCTTGATCTACTATTAAAAACCAAAAGATATTTATAAAAGATCTGTTTGCCCCAACCCGAAAGTCAAACTGTGCTAAAAACTTCGAATCCTCAATTTCACCCCCCTCCCCAGCCAAAACTAGTTGTGGTGTATAACACTGCAGTTTACAGTTACAGCTTATTTAATTTAATAGTAATGCTTTCTGCATTACCCAAAGCCATGTATTAAGCTTTAACCAGAGCCTGAACACGTTTCAAACATGTAAATATGAATTCCATAGCCAATAATTCAAAGTAAAGGCCTATTTCCCAAAGTTTAATTGAGTAAAACTCAAACAGGCCTGTCTTTTCCATCCCTACTCCTTCAAACGGCTCTGCACCCAGTTCCTTTGTTCATCCGACTTCTCCTCCCACTTTCTATTGTTCTCAAGGCCCTCAGCCAACCAGATCCCCATAGCTCTCCTGCCCGTCCACGCGAACTTCCGATTATGTTTATAAAACCCCAGCCCCAAAACGCAATCGTTAGCACAGCTCACAGATCTCTCAAGCTAGAAGGGTCACGCCAGTCGGGAGTGGAGACGCCATGTCCGTAGGATGCCATGCCGGGCAAATTGGCAGTAGTTCGTATGTTTGTAGTTAGATTTTGAAAATTTAATTTAGGACCCCCAAGTCTAAATTTATAGTTTAAAACTTAACTTAAACTCTCTAGCTTAGAGAAAATTATGGTGGTGACGCCTGTAGCGGCATCTTAGGTTCTCTCACCCCATAACGTCAAAGTGGTTCTCTTACTAAAAACCAAATTCTTTCTTATTTGTTTTAAACTTTAATTCAAATAACTGACGGTTTGATCTTTGTGTGGGATTCATTGGTTATTCACTCCAGACGGACTTTACAAGCAGCCGCGGCTTTTATAATTTGAGGAGTTGAATTTGAAACAGCAACTCTGGGAGGTTTAAGGCTCTGTTTTATCACTTAGAAATAAAACTGTGAAACGGTTGATCTTTCATGCGTGTTTGAAACATACTGTTTGATAGACTGTAACCAGCCTGGGCTGTTCAGTCTTGCGGACGACTCAAGTGAGCGTTCTGTATTGCTTTTTCTATTCAAAAAATTAATTGTTTATATTCTGAAACACAAACGTCGTTTTAGTCTAAACTTGTAAACTTGTGAAACCGAATTACATGCTGTAAATTCAAAATTTGTGCTTTTTAATAATTTATTCAAAAGCTTTCTGTGCAAACTAAAATGTAAAGTGTGCTTTTCATTCCCTGTTGTTATAATAAAAACCAGAAGTTTTTAACTTCAGTTCGTTTGCTAGTTGATTAACTGTTTAAGTGTGAAATAAATATGTAGACCATTTTTAGTTTTAGCTCTTGGAAAACGGTTAAATTCCATCTCTGGTGGCAGTGAAATACCAGCAGTATTAAGGTTAGGCCCCTTTAATTTAGGACCCGACGCTCCATCCCCCATGCTGAGACTGTTAGCCCATGCTGTGCTTATGCCGTAAAAGTCGCAATAATCACTGCAACACCTTAAGCTGAATCTCCGTGTCAAACCAGGAAACCGGGGGCATTACAAGCACCTCAGCCGTCGTAGTGTCCGCCGTTACACTGGGAGATGTTCTCTTTCTTCCATCCTCACATGGGCATTCTTTCATTATTAAGGCTGAGCTTCCGACATCCAGCTTTTCGTCATAGTTCTGTACTGTTGTAGGCTTAATACTTCACCCCCGGTAGTGCTTTCTGAAAGGAGAAAGTTAGAACTATATAATTAAAAAAATCTATTTTAAATACAAGTAATGTCATGTGATTTTAAAGCCAGTTGCACCAAATTCTACTTCTGAAAAGTAGTTTACTTTGAGAAGCTAAGTTTCTCTGAATCAGGGTGAAAATGTAAAACTAATTATTTTTCCGGGGGCCCCTAAAACAGTTTGCGACTAGCTTTTTACAAACAAAAAACGGTCTGGGACAACTGGTTACTGGTTACTGGTTACTCGGTTACTGGTGTTGGTGGGATATGAGAGGGGGGGGGGTTTGCAAGCATCATGCGGAGCCCTCCCATAAGGCCGCACGTCCAGGTTGTTGCAGCCAATGAAAATGATTAGTGTGTCGTTTTACATAAACGGTAAGCATTCTCATTGACTGCAGCGACCTGGCCGTGCGGTCAAGTTGCTCAGTGCGCGGGCGGCATAAAATCTTTCGGGTGTGGCTTTTTATTTATCCTCTCAATATGTCATGAAGGTGACTAAACAGGTGAGGAAAGGTGGGTACAGGTAGTGTATATTTTCGATAAGGCAATAGAAACCAATTTTATCTAGACGGAAAAATTGGGGTTTCTAGTTGCCGACACGCCAATATCCACTACCTGTAACTTTTGCATTTACAGTAGACATCATCACTTATGGCGGCAGGCACCACATGGCTGGCTCCCCCAAAAATTAGCAAACTTCGCACTTTGTTGAAAATGATCAGAAACAGTCAGAATGGAGTTCCATCTTCTGGAGGTCTTCGTTTTTGTTGTGGAGTGCTTAAGGGGTTGGACAACACATCTGGCTGTTACTATCGATCCCACACGGCGTAGCCCATTTTCATGTCTTGACATGTCCATGGAGTAGCAGCTTGTGAAGAAGTGGAGAGTGCCCCACCCGAGTTTATGTGCTCTGAGTTGATGTTGTGTTTGCACAGTGGATGTTTTAGGTCGTCGTAGGCTTTGTGGATGACCTTCTTTATCCAAATAGCGATCATTGCAGCCGATGTTACGTGAAGAAACGGAGTTGTTGTACAACAAGGGTTCCATGTCTTGGTTGTCGGTGAATTCGTGTTGGTGGGTTGAATTCTACTGCTGAAAAGGTCTTGTCGAGACTTTCAAAACTGGATGTCATGAAATGTCTTTCGATTAAAGCTTGTATTAGCTTCTTTCGGTCAAAAGCTTGAGGCATATCTTTTGGTCGAAAGTGTGCGGCTTCTTTTAGTTCACAGCTGAGGCCTTTTACAGCCCAAAGCTTGAAGCTTCTTTCAGTTGAGAGCTTGGGCTTTATTGGGAGTAATTTATTATGCGGGAGTCATCTGAAGACTGGCAGTAGAAACGACGGCCGGGGAAAGCTGCGGTGGGTTTGAGGAGTTTCAGATAGCCGGCTGATCTTGAGAGTTTGAAATGGTCAGCAGTGAAGGACCCATGTCAGGATGAGATTTCGACAAAGTTGGTGAGGGACAGCAGACATTCGGTTTGCGTTGGTGCTAAGTTGGTTGTCTGCAACAGGAGTCGTTTTGATGAAAAGAGATACTCCGTTACAGTGTTGTTGTGGTGGTGGGGATTATGGAGGTGAGACAATGACGCCGGGACTGCCGAAGGAGGGTTCGACAATCTGAATAGTAGCCTTGAGGTGGATGCTCGTGACAGATCCCTTGTTTTGTCGTGAAACAGTCGGTGATCGTGAAGAGAGCAACGTGTTGACAAGCATCCTTGAAAACTTTTGGCATTCGGGATCTTTCAGGTTGCTTGGTCTTTTGGGACGCCATGGTACTTCGTGTCAATCTTTTGGTCTTGAGGTGCCTTCGGATCTTAGAGGTGTGTCAGACTTTCAGGTCTTTCGGCCGAAGGCGGGGGAGTTGTCTTTCAGTTTTATGGGCAAAATTAGATGACAGTCGGTGCTCGGACATTCAGTGAGAAGGTCAACGGCAAGGGCTTGTCGGTGGGAACGGATATCGATGGTTGGTCCCATATTGCGGTCGAAAGAGTGAAGCGGGAACCAAATGGAGGAAGGCGAAGATCCTTCTGGTCCGACAATCAGTCTTTCGAGTTTCTCCGGGTCTTCTTGTAGGAGTTTTCGAAGAGCGGGTGAAATTGGCCTGGTCTTTCGGCTGTGGCTGCTGATATGGTGAGAGAGGTGCAGCAGGCAGAGAAGGGTGAAGGTTCGGAACGGTGCAAGTTTCGACTGTGAGGAACAAATGGCAGTGAGAAGTGACGGTGTAGCAGAGCTACAGACATGCGGGAAATGGAGAACGAAGAGCTGAAATGATGGTTGACAAGGGAATGAAGGCAGCGACGGACAAAGGTAAGTAGAGCAGCGACGGACGAAGGTTAGTAGAGCAGCGAAGGAAGGTCAGTGAAAGACAGAAGAGAGCGAAGGATGAAGGTTGAAGAGCTGCAACGATGGCTGGTGGAGGGCAGCAGGCAGCAAATGATGAAGGTTAGTCGAGCTGCAAACGAACGTTGGTGAGGGATGGAAAGTAGCGAAGGATGAAGGTTGAAGAGCTGCAACGACGGCTGGTGGGGGGACAGCAGGCAGCGAAGGACGAAGGTTAGTCGAGCTGCAAACGAAGGTTGGTGAGGTCGGAAAGTAACGAAGGATGAAGGTTGAAGAGCTGCAACTATGGCTGGTGGGGGGACAGCAGGCAGCGAAGGACGAAGGTTAGTCGAGCTGCAAACGAAGGTTGGTGAGGGACAGCAGACAGACAAAGGTCCGAAGGAGTGGCAATGATGGTCGGTGAGGACAGCAGGCAGCGATAAACGAGGGTTAGTCGAGCTGCAAACAAAGGTTGGTGAGGGACGAAAGCCAGTGAAGAATGAAGGTTGAAGAGCTGCAATGATGGCTAGTGAGGGAAAGCAGGCAGCTGAAGATGAAGGTCCGAAGTTTGGTAGGCTGCAAGTGTTGGACGGCGAGTGAGAGAATGCGGCAAAGGATGAAGGTGTAAGCGCTGCACGATGGTTGGCTTGGAACAGCAGGCAGTAGAGGATGAACGTCTGAAGATGCTGCTATGAAGGTCGGCGAGGGACAGGAGGTAGTGAGAGGCGAAGGTCAGAAGGTGCTGCGATGAGTAAGACTCCTCACTATCATCTTCACAGTAGTCCAAACGAGGGGGGGGGGGGGAAAGAGGTGACTGTCTTTCGTCTTCAGTAAATTCCCTTAATGTAGCACTGCCTTCCTGCGTCTGACTGCCAGGTGATTACGAATGCAATTACGAATATGCAATTGGGACATGAGCGATTGGCGAACCGATCGGCAATTGGTGCTTGAAATTCCTCTGCAAGACAGTAGGCTACAGGGTAACCACAGGGTTTAGAATCGCATTCGCGGCCCCCTATGACTGCAAGAATCTCAGCATGAAAGGGTAAGGGACAATTGACCATCTGGGGAATCACGATGAGGACGATTGCAAATGAATAACGGCATTTGCCAGTAAGAAAAACCTTGCAGTGAGGGCTGCCTGTTGTAGTATTCTTTCTCATAATACTGGTTTCATCCTTGAGATTTTAAGTTGGTTGGATCGGGCCAGCTTGATAACCCAAGCGCGCACCCCTCCTATTAAAAGAGCTTGCCACGAAAGTATTGCATCTTTTGTTCTCAAGCGGCCATGTTGAATGGTCGCTTCATCCGTTCTCTTCTTTCGTCGACCGTCCAGCCTGTGGGACTGCCCCTTCTCTACCTTGGCTTGAGTTTTACACTCTGCTTCTTTCGTGCCACTGACCGGCAAGTGCCTGCGTCTGTTTGGGACCCGTTTCTCGCCCGGCCAGAAAATTTGTTCATCGGTCCCTGCCGTACTCACCCCATCATAGCTTCAGCAACTACGGGAATTATCGATGGCTCCAATCACGCCACTCGGCTTGTCTCTTTCATGGTGCTGCCTGCTCTACTTAACGAAAACAAGCTTCTTTCATCTCCTGTGGCTCCGTCCTCTTTCGGCAGCAACACAAAAGGTGTCTCCCAGCATTGCTGCCAGTTGTTTCGTCACCTGTCGTCTGCCCTTCTCTTCTTTCGTGACAACAACATCTGCATGGAAGACGGCCGCCTTAGTTTGACGCAAGCTTTGTGTCATCTTCGAGAGCCAATCAAAAGACTCCATTTTTCTCCTGCATGACCATAACCAGCAAACGCACGGTCACGTCTTCCTTCGTCATTTTCCGCTCAGTGCTCTCTTTCGCCGACGGGTTTCACCGACGTCTACATCAGTTGATGCAAAATTCTTTTGTTTTCTGCCATTCAGTTCACAGCTTCTTTCATGGCTACTACACCTGGAATGAAAGATGCCCTCCGGAATTGAAGAAAGTTTCCTGCCGTCTCAGTCATCTGCTAATCAGGCTGCCTTGGGTTCAGACACGCTATCTGATCAGTTTCAGTCAAGTCACGCCTCTTTCGTAGCCACTATTTTGATGCCAGAATCAACACGAAAGACAATTCTTTCCTCGAATGCCAGCTCTGGATTCTGCCATCGTAGCATCAGGTTCCAGTCTTTTCGCGTCTTTCGTGACCCCTGCCTTGGTGGGGAGCTCAGCACGAAATACTATACACCGTTGACCGCCGCCTTAAAGAGTCTTATAGTTTTTGCAAGATGACGTTCCAGTCCATCCTACTGATAGTGACAAATACGGAGCACGGGCCGGAGAAATAAGTACAAGTGCAATGAATTTGGCACGATGGATGAGGGTCATAACGTTGCTTGCTCGCTACTATTCCAGCACAGGTCCATTTGTCAGGTTCACTGTAAACGTGTGCGGATAGATCGTTAGAAATTTCCACGAAGGCAGACGCAGAAAGCCCGCCATGTTTGCGTAACGGCATGATGGCTGATGGATGACAACGACGAGAAGCGACAGTGATGAGGGAGTGGCAGTTCGAGTTGGAACGATGCTGATTTCCCGCCAAAGCGTGAGGTCTGATGGGTAGGGCGTGAGTTCTTGTGCTGCTTTGAGTCGTCAGTAGTTGGAATGAAGGCCGAAGCTGATTGTGTGCTAGGAAACGTCGGAAGGGGTCGATAACCCTGACCAGCGACGAGTGATGTTGTGGGGTTGTTGTGCCCATCCGAGAGAGAGACACCGGGTGTGGGCCGAAAAGAGCTGTGTTGGGTGTGACAGGAGAACTCTCAGTCTTGTTTGTAGCTGTTGTCCTATGAATTTCTTGGTTCTGTCAGTCTCCTAATGAAGCGGGGGGGGGGGGGGGCCTAGGTGACCTGATGGTTAGCATGACCGTCTCTTGTGCCAGAGGTCCCGGGTTCGAGTCCGGCCATTGCCACCCCTGGCATTTTCGGGTAGAGAAGGGGCATGTGTTGACTCACGCTCATGTCGATTGTGGCATGTAAAAGAACCTGGGAATTTCCGATGGGATTTACCTAGCAAAATTGTCCCTCTCTCCCTCTGGTGCCATGGCTAATGCTGGGTGCGCGTCAAACAACAACAGTCTCCTAATGAAAGAAAAATCAGGGTGGGACGAGAGAGAGAGACCCGGAGCTAATGCGACCATGAAGTGGGGCCTTGTAGTGGTCATATAAATAATCGTCGAACATTTTGCAGGCCAGTCGAGATTAGACGAAAGAGAAAATCTGGTCAAGAGGCAGTAGTGTGAAAAGTCGAGGGAAGATGACTGAAAGTGACGAGGCGGGCGACAAGTGATGGTCAAGACCGACCAAGAAGAATGATCTGTAAAGGAAAGCGGTTGGAAGGACGGTGTCAGCGAAGCGGCGAGTGTTCCATGAGGAAACCAGTAGGCAGCTGGCACAAAGATCATGCGAAAGGGGTGGATGCGTGGAGTCAGGCGGCAGGATGCGACACAAGCAGGTTCATCGGCGGCAGCAGACAACAATGGTCGAGTCATGGACAATAGGCCGAAAGAAGAGGTTCAATGCAAAGTCATGCAGAGGAGTAGCCCGGCAGAGGATCCCGAGAAGCAATGTGGGGGGGGGGGGGGGGAAATCGCCGGATATTCGGAGGCGGCTCCGGATCGATGGTCCGTCATGAGACAGGATAGAAAGAAAATCCAAAGTATTGCGAAGAGCCAAAGCATTCTGAAGGGTGAAAGATAACGTGAATGTGGGTCGTACGGGATGGGAGAAACAGGCTGAAATCGGAGGGCTTGACGGATGATGCAGTGAATCCGAAATAGGCGAGGTGGACGAAGAAGCGGGAGATGCGGGCGGTGTGAGCGACGAGCTGATGCCAACATCAAGAACAGAGGGCGGTACGCCGGTGATGGGAGGGGGTGTTCTTCGACGACGCTTTCGGGAGGTCCTGATCTTGCCATGGGTCTAGAAGCCCTTACAAAAATTGTAGGTCTCCAGTAGGTCTCCGTGTGGTCGTTTTCTAGTCTCTAGGTCGCAACGAGGTCGTTTTCTAGTCCCAGTAGGTTTGTAACGGCGGGTGCTACGATGGGGTAGGTGCTTGTAGCATCGCCGGTCGCCTGGTGTAACTGGATCTTCCTTATTATCACTCTGGTTTGACTTTTGGTACTTTTTAGTTAAAACAGCACAACTGCTACAGTCCCGGTGTAGAGAATGGAGCTACGATGTCTTAATAATGTAGGCTAACTAGTAATCATAAGTGGTAACGCTGCCACCAAGGTGGGAATTAGGCTAGCTAAGTTAAATTTGAAGAGAATTATCTTAAATACTAACTTCTAGCAAACAACGAGCGAATAAACCGACGGACGTTTAAAAACTCCTGGTTTTCATTTTAAACAAACATGAAGAAAATATCGCACTTTACATTTGGTAAATTTACAACTAGGACTAGTTTATAAATGACATGGGGAATTTACATTAAATTCAACTTGAACAAACGCTATGTTCACACAAACAATTTCAAATTAGAAACAGTGAGTTTTTAGGCAATGGGGATTTCGCAAAAGAGCCCTCTAAATTACAAACAGCCTTGGCTGACTTATAATAGTAGACCTGTTTTACAGTGATTTTTCTACGTGTAACAGCAAAGCATTAAACCTCCCAGAGTTGCTGTTGATAAGTCAACTCCTTAAATTATAGAAGCCTCAGCTACATATAAAGTTCGTCCGCAGCAAATAATCGATGGAACACCCACGACGATCAAACCGTCCTTTGTATACATTAAACTGCGTTTAAAGAAACGATAAAAATAAAAGCTGGTTTTTAGTAAGGGACCGTGAACCCTTAAGTTATGGCCGTTAACGTCCGAAATGCCGTTTGGCTTAACGCACCATAAAGTTACATTCAAAGCTACGAGGTTAAGTTAAAATTAAACTATAAATTTTGACGTGTGCGTCCAAAAAATAAACTTTCAATCTAAACTAAGCTACATACGAACCAACTACCTTTGCCCGGCATGGCAACAATCGGACCGCGGCATCTCCACTCCCGACCGGCGTAGCGACCTCTAGCTTTGAGAATCCTGAGCTGTGCGCACGAAATTCTCCTGGGTCTGGGTATATATGCCTTCTGCCTGACCGGCAGGTAGAGGGAAAGCGCAGTCCTGTAGGAGAGCGACTGACCAAAACCGGCCGAGCTGTCACTACCGGAAGTTGGCAGGACGGCGCGGACGGGCAGGGTAGCTGAACGCTCTGAGTGGATGGGGAATTGAACACCGAGTTTTGGTTGGAAAGCAATTGCAGAGGTTGCATTGACAAAGGGAATTGCCGACTTGGGAGCGTTAGAGACCTGGCTTTTGAGTGCAAGTGAGTTTGAAACTCATAACAACGTGAATTAGGCCTATAAAAATAAAACTACGATATTACGTATCGCAACTATTGAAGGAGGGGGGGGGGGACGAAGTGTAATGCACAGAATAAACATTTGACTTTAGGAATGAAACTGCTATTTACAAAGCATAGTTTTAACGAAGGAAAGCTAGTTTGTTTTTGTTTTTAGAGGTTTGCTACGGTCGGAGTTTGGATGGAGATGCTATAAAAATAAACATAAAAATAAACAATGGGTCCGTAAAAATATACAAACATAAAAGTTCGAGTTCGAGTAGGGTTCATGGCAAGAAGTTAAGTTTACCAAAGTGCATTAAGTGCAAAAATTAAAAGATTAAATATACCAGCTAGTTTTAATAGGCTATATTGCAGGTTAGGTTAGTTTTAAAGTTACTTGTAGAAATGGACAAGTGGTTTAAACGTCGGACATTTTTTATGAATAAACAAAGTCGTCACCTGTAATAATAAAAAATATCGTGTGTTTTACATCTAAAACATAACTAAGCTGGAGGTATTTCGGCTTTATGCCTAAGAGAGCAATATACAATACTTACGTGTTTAAATCGAGATCGCGATAATTCTTGGCATTTACCGTCAATCCGGCCTTCTTGACAGAAGAGAGGGAATTGTGAATGTTTTCGAGATGCTGTGGCCACGTTTCGGCCCCTACAGCTGTGTCGTCTTGGAAGGGTGTGACAAACTCTTCCATGCCACGAGTGACATTGTCCATGAGCTTCTGGAAGCAAAATGGAGCGTTTTTCATCCCCATATTTATCATGAAGGGAGCAAACTTCCCAATGGGAGTTGTGATGGTGGCGGCCATTGAAGCCTATGGCGTCAAGCGCACTTGCCAGAAACCACGGTTGAGGTGAAAAATAGAAATAAACTTCCACTTAGCTGCACGCTCAATACACTCCTCAATGTTGGGAATTGGTAATCTTTGGTTACCGTATTGTTGTTCAGCTCTCTGTAGGTTGAACAGGACGTGGGCTGGCATCTTCTTTTTTGACGATGATCATGGGTGAACCATGTGGGGAATCGGTTTCAACGATTAAGCCCAAGTCAAGCATACACTTGATTACTGTGACGATCAAATCCCTTTTGAATTTCGCGTGGCGATAATACTTACAGGGTTTCACTTTGGAATCGACTAACTCAACGTCGTGAGTGACAAGATCAGTGCGTCCTGGCAAAGTAGAAAAAACACTGTCAACTTTTTCGAATACCTCAAGGAGGTTGTTCTTCTGCAACTCAGTTAAGTTGCCTGTCTTTTTGAAAAGACTCGTGGCGGCCTTAGCAGTAAGGTGGCCATCTCCAGGCTGACCTGTCCAAACATGGTCGGTGTGAGGAAGCTCACGTTCGTCATTGTAAGAATGATTACTAGACCCTTCCCTACGCAGATAGGGTTTGAGAAGGTATACATAATATATGGTTTCTTTTTGCAAACCAAACGATTTTTTTACAATATAATTGGTATCTGATAATCGTTTCAAAACTTCGCAGGGTCCATCCCAATAAATGTCCAACTTATTGGTACGAGCTGGCTTAAGGACCAAAACCATATCACCAACTTTGAACTTACGTTCAACTGCCTTGACGTCATAATAGGATTTATTTTTCAGTTGACTTCGAGTGATGCTCTCCTGAGAGAGTTCACGAGAATACTGGAATCTCTGGAGCAGGTCCAAGATGTATTCTAAAACGGAAGGATGAACGTCCGCTGGAGTGAAGCCAGTGCTCTCATGTGGAGCAGTTCTCAGATCAAACATTGCTCCTGGCAGGGACCTCTCCCAATCGTGGGGATGCTCATAACAAACAGCTCTCAGCACCGCTTTGAGAGTCCTGTGGAAACGTTCCACGCTGTTAGATTGCGGGTGGTTCACACTAGAATTAACACACTTTATACCACACTTTTCCAAAAATAAAGTTGTAAGTTCCGAGATGAAACAAGAGCCTAGGTCGCTTTGGAGCTCGGCTGGAAAGCCTAACCTAGAAAACACAAGGAGGAAAGCATCTACAACGCTCTGGCTGTTGGCCTCTTTAAGGGGCACGGCCTCGGGAAACTTTGTTGCCGGGTCAAGCAAACACACGATATACTTATAACCAGCTTTACTGGAAGGCTTGATGGGGCCGACGATATCGATTACATATTGGTTAAACGGCTCATCATCCATGGGCACTAGCACCACAGGGGCAACAAACTTCTGAACAGATTTACCATTTTTCTGGCAGGTTAAACATGTGGAAACAAAATTGTCAATGTCAGTAAAGCAATGTGGCCAGTAGAAGTTAGTAAACACTATCCTTTGTTTTGGATCGGCCTAGATGCCCAGCCCATGCATTAGCATGTGCGGTGTTTAAGACTAAATTTCTACATTCCTTCGGAAGCACTAGTTGTTTCTTAATTAACGGTCTTCCTGAAGGCCGAAAGGGCTTACGGAAAAGTAATCCTTTCTCGATGAAAAACTGTTTGTTTTCATCCTGCTGGTCCAGCGGGAGCTCAGCAGTTTGCCAGCATGGTTTTAAAGTTGGGCAGACTAACTGCAACTTGGAAAATTCGGGTTTGTCAACACTCAGTAATTTTGTAAACTGATCTGACTTGTAGCGGCGGACGCTACGACGGCTGAGGTGCTTGTAGCGCCCCCGACATCCTTGGTTGACGAGTACTTCTTTGCATTAGGTTACGTGATTATTTCGACTTTACGACAATAAGCACAGCATGGGCTACAGTCCCGGCATGGGGGATGGAGCGTCGGTGTCCTATTCTAGGCCTAACCTTAATGCTTCCGGTAATACACTGCCACCAACGGTGGATTAATTTAATTGCTTAAACGAAGTATAAAGCTAAAATGGGCTACATAATAATTTACACTAGAAACAATTAATCTTACTAGGGAACGAACCTGAAGTTTAAAAACTCTTGGTTTTATTTTAAAACAACAGAATGATAAAAATAACACTTTTACATTTAGTTCACTAGTTCAGCTTTTGACAAGTTTGGCAAAAACAAATAAATCAAGAATTTACATTAGAAATTCACTTGGATACAAGAACAACGATGTTTGTTCTTAAACACTTAATTTAGACAAGAAAAAGCATTTTTATCTTGGGTTCCTATCGAGGAATACCCAGCAAGCTGAACCGCGTCGGCTAAGTTACAACTATATTTGACAACTGTAGTTTTCAAGTCGTCCCACAGTTATTTTTCCTCGCGAGGATCAAACCGTCCCTTTGTTTACATTTACAAAATGAACAAAGTAAGAAACTGGCTTTTTAGAAAGAGATGCCTACTCTAACATTATGGTGGTAAAGACCAGCAATGCCGATAAGGCTTACCAACCATAAAGACTCCAAGCTAGAGGTTAATTTACTTTAGACTATAAATTTAGAATTGGGGGGGTCCTAAAGATAAACTTCTAAAGTTAAACTAGTTTACTTACAAACACTACCATTTTGCCCGGCATGGCAATCCAGGACGTGACATCTCCACACCCGACCGGCGTGACCCGTCTAGCTTGAGAGATCTGTGAGCTGTGCTGTGGATGCTTTGAGCTGGGGGTTTTTATGCTGGAGAGGGGGGAAAGCGCGGACGTCGAGGGTACCTGCGGGGGTCTGATTGGCTGAGGGCCTGGAGAACAATGGAAAGTGGGAGGAGGAGTCGGTATGGCAAAGGGTTTTGGTGCAGAGCCGTTTGAAGGAGAAGGGACATGTAAGACGGAAAAGACAGGCCTGTTTTGAGTTTTACTCAATTGAACATTGGGAAATAGGCCTTTACTTTGTAATATTGGCTACGGATTGAATATTTACATGTTTGCAACGTGAATAGGCTCTTGTTAAAGCTTAATACTTGGCTTTGGGTAATGCAGAGAGCATTACTATTAAATTTTATAAGCTTTAACTGAAAACAGCAGTGTTTGACACCACAACTAGTTTTGGCTGGGGGGGGGGGGAGGGCAAGGGGGATTGGAAGTTTTTAAGCACAGTTTGACTTTCGGATTGTATGAAAACAGATCTTTTATAAATATCTTTTGGTTTTTAATAGTAGAGCAAGCTAGTAGCAACATTCGGATGGGTCAGTCAGGTTTTGCAGAGATTTAAAACAAAACATACATACACAAAAATTCGTAGGAGGTTAAGTACATTCGCAGAGGAAGCTCCTCCTCTAAAACACTAAACTAATGTTTTTGGCTTTATGCCTAAGTGAAAATAAAAAGTAAATACATATTTTTACAAGTGGCGAAAATGGCGTCTCGTGCGCTACGGTGATTTTACGGCTCCGGTTTCGTGCGTTTTTCTAAATGTTGTAGAATGACTTCTAGATGGAATTTTCGTACTCTGTTTGCGGGGGGAAACAGATAAAGTTCGTGGCTATTAAGAGCTGTTTAGATGAGACGGATTGGTCCATTTTCTTGGGAGATACAGGCGTTTGAATTTGGGGTTTTTCCCCGGCCGAGTTGCCGAGAGACAAAAAATGTTCCACGGGTTTTTTGATCTTTGGAGGTCGTGTATCCCCTCTGCAAGCCGACATTACAGACTGTGGACCTAAAATAGCTGAATCTAAGCTATCAACCTTAGGTGAAACAAAACCTTCCTGTGAAGGGGGAACTAAACTAGAATTAGAATTACCATCTGAGTCGTCCTCACTCTCAGATTCGATCTCACGATATTTGCGTCAAGATATCGAGAGTTGTTGTTCCATACGTGTTTGGGAACGAGTGATAGCGTTAGAGTAAGGAGGCAGGGCCTTTAAACCTTTTTCTTCTAGCACTGTTTGAGAGGGCACACCCAAAAGCATCTGGAAATGTGGACCCACATGGTCTGAAACGAGGGCCTCGGATTGCATTTTACCGTAGGGCGTTTCAACTTCTATCACGACAATTGCGTGAGCTGTCGTTTGCTCTGAGAGAGCGTTGTGACAATGGGTGTATTCACCCGTGAACTGCTCGGGCTTCACAAAATCCCTTGCAATGGCATCGTGTGTCAAGCCTGTGTCTCTTAAGACCAGACATTTCGAGCCATTCACAGTCCATTCGTGAATGTGTTTAGAAAGAACCATTTCGGGAGGATGATTACTAAAAAAGTTACACTTAGCGTTAGAGGCTGGGTTTGCCTTTTGAGCAATACGGGAACGACACTCGGATCTCTTGTGACCGATTTTGTTACAAAAAAAACAAACACCTTCGAACCTAGGCTTCCTAGGCCTGTCAAACTCACGGTTGGAGTAGTTGCTGCTGGCCGAGCCTCCTTTACTCGGATCGGCAGAAGATGCTGCAGTGCCAGCTGGTTTAGCTGCAGTGGAAGAGGCTCGTTATCCACTCTGAAAATTGGAAGAAGCTTTTGAAGCTTGTCCAGACGACGACGCACTAAGTTGTGCTTTCCCTGTTTTAAGGGCCATGTCGGCAGAAATCTGCTTGTTTCTGGTGGTAAACTCATCACAGAGTTTGGCTGCTTCGTGTAGGGTTCCAGATTTTATCTGGTCCGGCAACCACTTGCGTAAAGCAATGGGAAATGATTTTGTAAATTGCTCAAACATAACTCAATTAGCTAACTTGTCATAGCTGCTATTCACTTCAGCTAGGGACACCCATCTTGAAAATAGGGTTTCGAGAGCGAACGCATGTTCGTGGAACAATTGTTCGGGGCCACATTCAAGTGAACGAAACTGGGCTTGTACGGCTTCCTTAGTTTGGACAAACCTTTTAAGTAACCTGATTTTGACTAACTCGTAATCATGCATTTCTACAATCGACATTTGATCACATACTTTAATCAAAATTTCTCCTAAGAGAGGTTGGAGTCCGACGACCCATTCTGTTTTATCTACGTTGTGTCTCCATAGTTTTTTCAAAAATCTTAAAAAAACTATTAATTTCCGATTCGGAAGTCCATCTATTTACAAGTCTGACAGCGTCAGCAAATTTTCCCGGTTTATTTACAGGGATACTGGGAGTAGGTGTTACGGTACCACTGCTGTTGAACAAACTATTACTAAGGTTGGCTGAAGTTAGCTTTGCTAGTTCTATCTGCTTGTCTAATTTCAACAGCTCACGAGCACTAGCGCGTTCGCTAATCTGTGCTTCTTGCTCCTTTAAGTGAGCGTCTCGATCCCTGATTGGGCCTTTTGGTCCCGTAATGCTAGTTCGTGCGCCATTGGCTGCGTCCGCTATTTCTTAACCTTAACTCTTCTGCTTTAAGTGAAAGCTCCTGCTCTTTGGCTGCTAATTCTTTCTTTTGTAGAATGATAGCTTCTCTTTTTTCTATAGCCGTGGCTAGTTCGTCAGCGAGATCGTCAACGGAAATTTTTTCTTCCTGTAAACGCGGTCTCGTATCAGACGCTCGTGGTGAGGACACCTCAACGCCACCGAAAAAAAAACCTGAGAGCAGAACTCTTCAACACCAGAAGATAATCGTCTTTATGGCGATCTCGATTTAAAACTGTAAATATTGTATATGGTTCCTTTAAGCATAAAGCCCACTTTCCAGCTTAGTTATGTTGTAGATGTTGAAAACACACGATATTTTTTATTTGTAACAGGTGACGACTTTGTTTATTCATGAAAAATGTCCGACGTTCAAACCACTTTAAAAACTAACCGAACCTGCGTTATAGCCTATCAAAACTAGCTGGTACATTTAATCTTTTGATTTTTGCACTTAATGCACTTTGGTAAACTTAACTTCTTGCCATGAACCCTACCGGAGCTCAACTTTTATGTTTGTATATTTTTACGGACCCAGTGTTTATTTTCATGTCTATTTTTTTTATAGCATCTCCACCCAAACTCCGACCGTAGCACGCCTCTAAAAACGAATACAAACTAGCTTTCCTGCGATAAAATCATGCTTTGTAAATAGCAGTTTCATTCCCAAAGTCAAAATGTTTATTCTGTGCATTACACTTCGTCCCCCCACCCCTCCTTCAATAGTTGCGATGCTTAACATCGTAGTTTATTTTTATAGGCCTAAATTCACGTTGTTACGAGTTTCAAACTCACTTGCACTCTAAAGCCTGGCCTCTAACGTTCCCAAGTCGGCAATTCTCTTTGTCAATTCAGCCTCCGCAATTCCCGTCCAACCAAAACACTGCATTCACTTTCCCTTGCAGTTTCAGTCTCTCCTCCTCCAGATGTCCACCTTTTCCCTGCCCCCCCCCCCCCCTTCGCCCTCCTCCAGTTCCGCACTAATCCTCTACCTGCCTGCCAAGCAGAAGGCATAAAAACCCAGACCCACTAGAGTTTCGTCAGCACAGCTCAGGATTCTCAAAGCTAGAGGTCGCTACGCCGGTCGGGAGTGGAGATGCCGCGGTCCGATTGTTGCCATGCCGGGCAAAGGTAGTGGTTCGTATATAACTTAGTTTAACTTTAAAAGTTTATTTTTTGGACTTGTACGTCAAAATTTATAGTTTAATTTTAAACTGAACCTTTTAGCTTTGAAGGTAAATTATGGTGCGCCAAGCCAAACGGCATTTCGGACGTTGGCGGCCGTAATTTAAGGGTTCACGGTCCCTTACTAAAAACCAGTTTTATTTTTTTCCCGTTTCTTTAAACGCAGTTTAATGTAAACAAAGGACGGTTTGATCTTCGTGGAAGGTTACATCGATTAAACGCTCGGATCGACTTTATATGTAGCTGAGGCTTCTATAATTTAAGTAGTTGACTTATCAACGGCAACTCTGGGAGGTTTAATGCTTTGCTATTACACGTAGAAAAATAACTGCAAAACATGTCTACTATTATTAGTCAGCCGAGGCTGTCTGTAATTTAGAGGGCTCTTTTGCGAAATCCCCATTGCCTAAAAACCCACTGTTTCTATTTTGAAATTGTTTATTTGAACTAAGCCAAGTTCTAGTGTCGAATTTAATGTAAATTCCCCCCGTGCCATTTTTAACCTAAACTAGGTGTAAATTTACCAAATGTAAATGTAAAGTGCAAATGTTTTAATGTTTTAACATGTTTGTTTAAAATAAAAACCAGGAATTTTTTAACGTCCGTCGGTTTATTCGCTCGTTGTTTGCTAGAAGTTAGTATTTAAGATAATTCTCTTCAAATTTAACTTAGCTAGCCTAATTCCCACCTTGGTGGCAGCATTACCGCTTATTATTACTAGTTAGCCTGCATTATTAGGACATCGTAGTTCCATTTTCTACACCGGGACTGTAGCAGTTGTGCTGCTTTAACTAAAAAAGTACTACAAGTCAAACCAGAGTAATAGTAAGGAATATCCAGTTACACCAGGCGACCGGCGATGCTACAAGCACCTACCCCGTCGTAGCACCCGCCGTTACAAATGGTGGCAGCGGTGGGATGAACAGGTGCTGTTCCTACAAGCGTTTCCCCCCTGCCATGCTACTATGCCATTTGTGTTGCACAATCCTTCAACAAAGACGTCCGTGACTCAGACACTATAGTCACAGAAGCAGATGCCCGCATTGTAGTCAAAATCAATGCTGAAAAAGATGTTAGCCTTGCCGTCACTATCAAGGCAAATCCCGATGTCCGCACTGCCGACAACAACAGTGCCCGTCATCAGCGCCCGCAACTAAGCCGTTCCGGAGCCGAGAAGCAAGGATAGCAAACCCCCCCCCCCCCCCCCCCCCACCCCGTCTTGGAAATCAACAAGCCGTGGACCGTCAACAGCGAGGAGGATTTCACCATTCATGGAAAAGAAGTTCCGTCGCCGTATCCAGTGGACCTTGGCAACAACAACCAGCGTTTCAGTGAAGTAGGCCTCAACCAGACGTCCTACTACAAGCCAGAAGTGTGCTAGCCGATTCATTCATCAGGTGGGAAGTTTGGATTTGGACTCTACTGACCGCACAGTGATTGTGTAAGGGGTAAGTGTGCATAAGATATGCTTAAGGCCGCCAAGCCGACTGTTATAGTTAGGAGCCTTTTAAGTATTTTAATTGTTTATACACCTGACTGCTAGGGGTTTAAAATAAGTGTATTTCTTGCTAAAACTTACCATAGTTGGGAGAGAAGTGTTTTTAGTAACTCGCTCTGCTCAATTTAAAAGTAAAATTAATTTGCGGCTGCATTTTAATGAAGTTTCATTTATAAGAGTTTTATTTTGAAGCTTAAAGTTAAAAATGTCCAACATGGATGATTTTGAAGAAGTCGTTAAAGACATTCAATACAAAGACCTGAAAAAGGCCTGTTTAAAATAAGGTCTAACCGTTAGTGAAACCCGTCACGAATCGTGACTATTTTGAAAAATGTCGTCGAGGAAGAAAAAATTTCCGTAGACGATCTCTCTGACGAACTAGCTCCGGCTATAGAAAAAAGAGAGGCTACCATTCTAAAAAAAAAGGAGTTAGCAGCCAAAGAGCAAGAGCTCGCGCTGAAAACAGAAGAATTAAGGTTAAGAGCTTTAGAAATGGCGGACGTTGACAAACGCCGAGCTCAAGACGCAGCCAATGCAAACCGTCGCATGGCTCACGAACTAGCGTTACGAGATCAAGAGGCCCAA